>JAJIBD010030943.1:0-33142 GCA_021461705.1 Cryptotis parvus
GGAAAACAATACTGACATTCTTCCAAAGACTAGAAATTGAACTCCCATTTGACCCAGCCATACCCAGGTCCAGATGGAATCACTAGTGAATTCTTCCAAACCTTTAAGGCAAATCAAAACAACAATGAGGTACCATCTCACACCACAGAGACTGACACACATCCAAAACAGCAAGAACAACCAGTGCTGGCATGGATGTGGGGGAAACATGGATTCTATCCACTGTTGGTGGGAGAGCTGATTGTTCTAGCCCCTTTGGGAAACAATATGGACATTCCTCTGAAAACTAGACATTGAGCTCCCATTTGATCCAGCAATACTACTCCTGAGATATACCTGGGAGACCCAAAAACACATAGCAGGAACACTATCTGTACTTCTTTATTCATCGCTGCGCTATTCACGAAAGATAGAATCTGGAAACAACCTAAGTGCTCGAGAACAGAGGACTGATTAAAGAAACTGTGATACGTCTACATGGTGGAATACTATGCAGCTGTCAAGAAAAGACGAAATTATGAAATTTACCTGCAAATGAATGGCGGTGGAGACTACCATGCTGAGTGAAATTAGTCAGAAGGAAAAAGACAGATATAGAATGACTGCATTTATTAATGGGACACACACACACACACACACACACACACACACACATACATATATATATATATATATATATATGTATACAAGTGTTTTACTAAGTGTGGGAAATGGTAATGTCAGACTAGAACTCACCATTGAGTATACTTCACTTGAATCCCGTTATTCATCGATTTGCTCGAGTGGGTGCCAGTAACATTTCCGTTTGATTCTATCACTTGCCAATGTAGCCCATGGCATCTGGTTGCTTCAGCAATATGAAGAGCCTCAAACCGTTCCTTCAGAGTCTTGACGAAGAAGTCTGACCATCTTGTAGGTGGGTGACCACGTGATCTTTTGACATCCCATGGGATCCAGTCAGTAAAGGCTCTAATCCAGCGGTTGTCTCCAAATCGCATTACATGTCCAGCCCATCTGATTTTCGATACCTTGGCAAACGAGACAGCATCCCTGATTCTGGAATAGCGACGGAGTTGAGAACTCATTGAATATACACAAAGAGAATTAAATGATCAACCCTAAATATCTGCAGTGCTAGCCATAATGTATAAAAAGAAGAGGAAGAGAGATGCAGAGACACAGAGAGACAGAGAGAAAGAGAGGAAAAGGGGGTACCTACTATTGAGGCAGCCTGGGGTGAGCGGGAGGGGGTGTGGGTACACTGTTGATGGGAATGGCGATTGGTGGATGGATGCGTGTTGGAATACTGTATTACCAAGGACCAATTATGAACACCTTTGTAATTGTATGTCTCACGGTGGTATAATAATTTTTTTAAAAAATAAAAAAAGCAGTTGTAATTAAGACAGTGTGGTATTGGTATAGAGACAGACCCATAGACCTATGGAATAGAACTGAGTATCCTGAAACGCACTCACAAATATACAACCACTTAATCTTCGATAAAGGAGCAAAAAATATTAAGTGGAGCAAAGAAAGCCTCTTCAACAAATGGTGCTGGGAAAACTGGGCAGCTATATGTAAAAAATGAACTTAGACCTCCTTCTAATGCCATGCACAAAAGTCAGATCAAACTGGATTTTAGATCTCGATATCAGACATGAATCTAAAGGTACATCGAAGAAAACATAGGAGAAACGCTCTACGAAATCAAAACGAAAAGTATCTTTAAAGATGACACACCACTGACCAAGCAAATGGAAGCAATGATAAACAAATGGGATTATATAAAATTGAAAAGCTTCTGCACCTCAAAAGAAACAGTGACCAAGATACAAAGACAATCCACAGAGTGGGAAATGATATTCACCCAATACCCATCTGACAAGGGGTTAATATCCAGGATATATCAGGCACTGGTAGCACTCCACAAGAAGAAAACAGCCAACCCCATCAAAAAATGGGGAGAAGAAATGAACAGAAGCTTCCAAAAAAGAAGAAATTCGAATGGCCAAAAAGGCATATGAAAAAGTGCTCTTCATCTTTAATCATCAGGGAGATGCAAATCAAAACAACAATGAGATACCATTTCACCCCCACAGAGACTGGCACACATCCAAAACAGCAAGAACAACAGGTGCTGGCGTGGATGTGGGGAAAAAAGGGACTCTCATCCACTGCTGGTGGGAGTGCCGACTGGTCCAGCCCTTTTGGAAAACAATATGGGCATTCCTCCGAAAACTAGATATTGAGCTCCCATTTGATCCAGCAATAGCACTCCTGGGAATATACCCTAGAGACCGAAAAACACAGAGCAGAAACACTATCTGTACTTCTTTATTCATCTCTGCGCTATTCACTATAGCTAGAATCTGGAAACAACCTAAATGCCAGAGAACAGAGGACTGGCTAAAGAAACTGTGGTTCATCTACACTATGGAATACTATGCGGCTGTCAGAAAAGATGAAATTATGAAATTTACCTGCAAATGGATGGACATGGAGTCTATCATGCTGAATGAAATTAGTCAGAAGGAAAAGGACAGGTATAGAATGACTGCATTCAATAATAGGATATAAATAGATACCAGTGTTTTACTAAATATGAGAAATGGTAATGGCAGATTAAAACTCACCACTGAATATACACAAAGAGACTTAAGTGATAAACTCTAAATATCTGCAGGGCTAGCCACAATGTGTAAGATAAGAGGGAGAGAGATGCAGAGACAGAGAGAGAGATAAGAGAAAGAGAGGGAAACTGGGGTACCCTGCTATTAAGGCGGCCTGGGGGCGGGAGGGGAGGGGTACATTGGTGGTGGAAATGGGGCACTAGTGGAGGGATGGGTGCTGGAATACTGTATTACCAAGAACCAATTATGAACACCTTTGTAATTGTATGTTTCACGGTGGTATAATAAAAAAGCAATAAAAATACAAAAAATAAAGTACAGTTAATTGATTATTTTTGTCTTTCCCTCTGTTATTATTTTGTTATTATTTTATTTCTTGGGCCACACCATCTGTACTTATGATTAACTCTTGGCTTACTTGGTGGACTATATGGGATGACAGGGATTGAACCCAGGTCAGTCACAAATAAGGCAAGTGCCCCATCCATTGTACAGTTTCTCTGGCCCTCTCTTTTCTTCTGTTCTTAAGTAGCAGCACCAAAGAAGAAACACATACATGCTCATATATCCCAATATGTAAAATTTGCACCTAGATTTAGATTTGAATGTGATTTTTAAAGTTTACCCTTTGCTTTTTCATATCATAGGAAACACATTAAAGAACAATGGGAATGGATTATTTTCTCGGTTCAAGAAAACATTTCACATTCAAACAAAACTACTTTGTTCATCTGCATTTGGAAGATTTTAAAAGTCAGCCTACACTTCCTTCAATGTATTTTATAATCGCTACTAGATTTTTTTTAAAAATGAGAATGAAAAGAAAATACCTAGAGATTTTATTATGCAATGCTTTATTTATTTTCTTTTAACACTTGCAGAGTCTCAAACTCAAGAAGATAAGGGACTACCTCTGACTGTTCTAGGCCAACCAGGCTGATGGTGCAATCCCAGAGGCTAAGAGGAGTGGTCCCAGTGTGGCAGCATATCACGGGTCCAATAGTCCTCCGGGTTGCCACAACTGTGCTCATATGTTTCTTGGGGCAGAAGTCGGGAATGGAAAACGTTTACTCAGTCATTTCTGTTTTATCTTAATGATTTAAATTGTGTGGCGATATTGGCTCTTGTTTAGAAAGAAAACATTGATAAGTGTAAAGGCAAAGATTTAAGGTAAGAATACAAAACATTTTGTATTTTATTCCACTGGAAATTTTCCTACATATTTAACTGTGAAGAGGCCATGCGGATAAAAAAAAATTCTCCCTAATGAAATTTGGAGCTTTTTTGCATGTATCATTCCAGAATGGTGCATATAAAAATATCTTGTCTGCTTATAATGTTTTATCCAAAAGTTTTCATGGCAATTTTTTATTGTGAGAACAAAATGCTATATAAGCCACTAAAAAGTTTTAGCTAAGCTCTTAAGATATTAAGATAATGTTTGTGTCTGCAGAAATTTATTTCCTTATCACCTAGCTTTCAATGTCATTGTTTATTCACATATGAATGCATCTTTGATTATAACTTATACAGACCAAACATTAGCACTTTATCTATTTCTTTGTCTCCCCAGAAGTTAGAATCAGAGCAAACATTAGCACTTCTTTTCTTATCTCCCTAGAAATTAGAATTCATAAAAGCAAAGGTGTAACAATTGTTTCAGTTGTAATTCCTTGCCATCTGTAGTGGTAAAAAAAATAATTTAATAATTATTTGGTACTTAATCAGGAACCAGGGTCCCAGTTAAATTTGTTGTCTTAAAATATTTAGCATCTAATAGAACTGACAAAAAATATTTTTTGGTGTATAATATATATATCACTTGTATCACTTGTCTTCCCGTTGTTCATTGATTTGATAAGGTGGGTACCAGTAACACCTCCATACTTCCTGTCGCATACTAGTGTAGCCCAAGACATCTGCTCCCACCAGAAACATGAAGAGCCTCAAACCATACATTCAGGTCACGGGAATGAGGTCTATAATTGTTACTGGTTTTGGGCATATCAAATATAACACGGGTAGCTTGCCAGGCTATGCCATGTGGGTGGTATATTCTCAGCAGTAGGTTCTCAGTTCGTGCATTTACTGATGAACTGTGCACAGCAGAGCACAATGGGGAGAGATCAGCTAATCTCTTGGGTGGAGCTCTGATGAGCTGTGGAGTCCGGATGTTGACAACATAATATATATATTATGTTTTTATGTATTCTATTTATATATTCTATTTATTTATTCTATTTTACATATTTTACTTACTTCTATTTTATATATTCTATTTATATATAAATAGATAGTAGATTGGTAGATATAGATATATGCAATTAATTTATTTAAAGCACAAAAATATGTATTACTATTTACAATAGCCAAGATCTCGAAAAAAATGAAGTACCTAAGAAGAGATGACTAGATAAGAAACTATGGTATAGATACACTGCAGAATACTCTAAAACATGCAATTTGCTGCTATGTGGATAGATCTGGAGAGTATCATGCATGAAGTTAGAAGAAGAGGGACAGGAACAAAATGATCTCTCTCATATAGTAGGGAAGTAAGGTAGACAGAGGCTATGGAACCTAAGAGCTGGTCTATAGAATTGAATTTACTCTGGCCTGGGCACAGGGATTTGGGGTGACACTGGTGGAGGGTGTGGAGTTAAAGATACCACATGTGTTTGAAAACGTGATTGTGGCATAATCCCATATAATGTGTAGTATTGCAAATTAGGATATCTAAAATTATTTTTTTTAAAAAATGGCTTTAGCATATTCACAGTTATGTTAATCACTGTAATCAATTTTAGAAAACTTTTGTCACCCCAGAACAAATCTTATATACATTAGTTATAACCTTTGTATTGTTCTATATTTTCACACATTTTATTTCTAACATTAAGTTATCAATAATCTACTTTCCTTTACTTTTCAAGGGATACTGATAGTTTTTTTTTAGTGAAATTTAGAGAATGTGAGAGGAAAGAAAAGAAGAGAGAAATATGTGCTCAAAACAAATATGGGTTTCTGAAGAAAAGAAACACAGAGAGAATGGATTTGAGGGCAAGCCTTATACACAATCTCTTCAAACAGTCTAAGCTGAAATTCTCTGCATATCTAAAATTTAGTCTGGGAGATGTCACAGGAAAAACTCGGGACTTCTTTCAGGGTCCTTTCTTATAATTATTAAACCTTTAGATTCTGTTTATTATTGATTTAAAACATGAAGCAATATTGGCTCTTGTTTGGAAAGAAAACATTAATAAGTGTAAAGGCAAAGATTTAAGGTAAGAATACAAAACATTTTACATTTCATTCCACAGGAAGTTTTTCTACATATTTAACTGTGAAGAGGTCATGCGGATAAAATAAATTTTCCCGAATGAAATCTGGGTCTTTGTTTCAGAAGAGTCCATCTTTCTCAAGGTGCTGTCTCAGTTTCTTCATATCCAAAGATCTCAGGATTTGAGTCTCAAAGTAATATGTTAATCATCATTTAAAAAAAAACAAGTTTCAAAGACACAATTTATTCATGAGTGTCAAGCACACAATGTTTCAACACTTATTCCTTAACCAGCGTCCACTTCCCTTCAAAATGTCTCCAGTTTCCTTACCCCTACCTACAGTATGCCTCAATAGAAGGAACCTTTTTCCAGTTTTGTTTCTCTCCTCAAAATCTGTGGTTTACAGTACTGTTTCCAGTAATGTATTGTGCATATGATTTTACCTACTTTCAGCACATTTTCTTCTTCATTTCAAATGCCAATTCCTCCACTATCTTCTTAGTATTTCCTTCCCTGACAATATACCTTGGAATCCCCAAGTGAGAGCTTCATTTTATTAAAATATCCAAGGTCAGACAAAACATGGATCAGGAGGTCTTATCAGTGGGCAGAACCTACTGCAAATGTGTAGGGTTAGGTGATACAAAGAAAGGAACAGTGTACTAATAATTATGGTAAATAATAACACCAGCTTAGAACTGAGCATTGAAAGTAGGCAACAGGATATTCATGATAATCTCTAAATGTATATATTGCAATACACAATGTGTAAGAGAAGAGAGAGAGAATGAGAGAAAGAGAGAGAGAGAAGTGAAAATTATCTGACATAGGGGTAGCATGGGGGAGATTATGGGACATTAGTGGAGAGAAATGGGCACTGGTAGAGCGATGGGTGCTGGAACACTGTATGACTGAAACCCAAATATGAAAATTTTGATAACTATATCTCACGGTGGTATAATAAAACATTTAAAAATAAAAACAGCAGACCAGATTTTATTCCCAATGCCCTTGAACTTTTGTTATTCTAACTATGTTTCTTTTTCTCTGCTTACGAGAGATCATTCCAGTCTGGCCCTCCCCTCTGACTTCCTTCTGCCACATGACTCTCGCTAGAAATTTCCATGTTGCTGCATTGCTTTTTGGACTGCTGTGGGGCCTGGCAATTTATTTTAAGGGTGTCACCCTCCCCATATATCTTTTAGTTTTTATGTATTTTCCTACTCTAAACATTTCATATAAATGGAATTATATTAGATGATTTCTTATGACTGGTTTCTCTCATCTCGTAAAAATTGTCTAGGTTCCTTCCATGTAGTATTTCTATTATCACTCCATTATTTTAAAGGTTTTATGATATAACTTCGTATAAATATACCCCATTTTGCTTACTCCATTTGTCACTTAATAGATATTGGATAGCTTCCAAATATTAGCTATTATGAATAAAATTGCCTAAGGTATCTGCATACATTTTTTATATGGATGAATGCTTTCATTTCCTTTGGATGTATAACCCGAGTGGAATTTTTTGAGCCATGTGGTTACTCTACCCACTTAACTAAGAAACTGCCAGATTGTTTCCCAAAGTGGTGGCACCATTTTCCATTCCTCTTATTAGTATGGAAGAATACTGTCCTTTCCAAATCTTTTTTGGTACTGCTATGATTTATAATCATATATTATGATTATATATTATTATAAATATATTTATAATCATATATTTAAGACATATATTATGTCTTAAAAAGTTTAACCATATTTGTGTTATCTAATTTGTCTTATATTTATAGTTATTTGAATAATAGTAGTTTCAAGCACCTTTTAATGCATTTAATTAACATTGACTGTGTATCTTGGTGATGTCTTGTCCTTTTTTAATTTTTTATTATTGTATTTTAACATCTAAAATATACCCTAGATACAAGTACCTTTATTACTATATGATTTATGAAATTCTTTTAATTTTTTAATTAAAGAATTAATTAAAAATTATTTTTAATTTTAAAGACACAATGCTTTCTTTATTGTGTCTTTTAAAACATTTTTTTGAATAAGTTTGATGTATCATTTTAATTTTGCTGTTTGATCTTCATTTCAAAATTATGTCCAAATAAGAATTCAAACCTAAATATATGAAAGCTTACCTCTACACCTTTTTGTGATTTTAGCTTTACATATGAATTCTGAACCAATTTTTTGCATTGTTATAAGTGAACATTTAATTCTCATTCTAATGCGTGTGATTTTTTCAGTTGTTCCAGTATCATTTTTTTTAAAAGGTTTTTCTCTATCCATAAGTGATATCAGTCACCTCGGAAAATAATCAGTTGGCCATATAGCTATTGATTAACTCCAGGGTTCTATCTCTTTAAAATGTCTGTCCTCATGTCAGTACCAGATTGTTTAATAACTAACATTTTATACTTGAATCCACAATGTAAAAAGCCCTCTCCAATTTTACTTATTTATTTTTTGTACAACTTTAAAAGTACTTCTTGTCTCCTTTACAACTTCATACAGATTTACAACATGCATGTGGATTTCTCCAAGGCCAGATATGATATCAAAGGAAGTATGTAAAATCTGTAAAGTTATTTATGGCATGATCCTTTTTTTGTTGTGTTTTAGGACCACACAGATCAGTGCTCAGGCCTTTCTCCTTGCTCTATGGTCAGGAATCATTTCTGGTGGTGCTGTGTGTGGAGGACTTGTTGAGGGTGTCAGGGATCAGTCAGGACACAAGGCCCAGCACATTCCCTGCTGCGTGTTGCTTTACACCCTGGGGTGAGTTCTGTTTTTAACAAGTTTAGGCCTTAAAATCCATCAATGCTTTAATGAAATACTTTAATTCATTTTGATATTCTTTATTAACTTCCATCAAAGTTTTAGAGACTTGATGGGGACTCTCAAGTAGTGTTCAAGGAACCTGTGCCCCATCCCCAGCAATTTTCAGGTACGTGTACTTGAAGGCGATACTCTTAGAAGACCTGACTCAGTGAAGGCCTAAGGATAGTAGTACTGCCTGGGATCGGAGTGTGGTGATGGCCCGGTTATCCCTGTGATATTAGGATGCTTCCAGGGTCATAATCAGTAATGCTAGAATCTGAGGACCATGTGGGCACCAAGAATCAGACCAAGTCTGATGCATGCAAAGCTCAGGCCCTACAACTGATTTCTATGCCCCTATTTTAGAGTATGTTTTTTTGGGAGGACAGGATTTAGATCATACCAAACAGTGCTCAGAGGCTACTACTAGGTGAGTGCTCAGGAATTATCCATGAAGGTGCTCTGGGAATGATTTGTGGTGCAGATATGAATAAGGTCAGAAGGATGCAAGCAAAATACTCTAACTTCTGTGCAATTTTTCCGGTCCTCTAACAGAGTTTTAAAGAGGATTGTTCTAGTTCTTTTGTTTCCTTGGCCATAGCCCAGCTGATCAGGGCTTATTCCTGGGTCTGTGCTCAAAGATTATTCCTAGCAGTGCTCAGAGGACTGCATACCGTAGCTGAGAGAGAGAGACCAGGTTTGTTGCACACAAGGACAGCTCTCTTCCAGCTACTATCTCTCCGACATAAATTCTAGGTTTCTTCGTTAGTTTTATTTGCAATTTTTATTGCTAGTTATTATCGTGATGTTTTTTGTAAATAAAACATTTTATTTATATTTAGATTTTTATTGCATATTTATAGAGATATAATTAGTAGTTCATTACTGATTATGTATCCTACAACCTAAACTTTGAGCTTAACATATTATGAATTTTTTAGGATCTTCTACATAATAATTATGCAAATAGTGAATGAAGTCAATCTGATTTTCAAAAAGTATTAACATCTGCTTAAATATTTGATAAACTAATTGATAAATATTTTTATAATTGCAAGTACTATATAGAACAGAAGTGAAACTTAAAGGTTTTTCTTGTTTTGTTCCTATTTTTATAGGAAAGTCTTTCAGGTTTTTACCAATATTTATAAACTTAGACCTCGGATATCCATAAATACTCTTTCTAAGTTGATGGACGTTTCCTTCTAGTTCAAGTGTGTTGAGAATACATTCCCTCCTCCCGCCTGCCCTCTCTTCTTCTCCCTTCCTTCTTCCCTCCCTATCTTCCTCCTTCCTTCCTTCCTTCCTTCCTTCCTTCCTTCCTTCCTTCCTTCCTTCCTTCCTTCCTTCCTTCCTTCCTTCCTTCCTTCCTTCCTTCCTTCCTCCTCCCTCCCTCCCTCCCTCCTTCCTTCCTTCCTCCCTCCCTCCCTCCCTCCTTCCGTCCGTCCTCCTCCCTTCCTCCCTCCCTCCCTCCCTCCCTCCTTCCTTCCTTCCTTCCTCCCTCCCTCCTCTCTCTTCCCTCCCTCCCTTCCTCCTCCCTCCCTCCCTTCCTTCCTCCCTTCCTCCCTTCTTCCTTCCTTCCTTCCTCCCTCCCTCCCTCCCTCTCTTCCTCCTCCTCCCTCCCTCCCTCCCCCTCCCTCTTTCCTCCTTCCTTCCTTCCTCCCTTCCTTCCTCCCTTCCTCCCTTCCTTCCTTCCTTCCTTCCTTCCCTTCCTCCCTTCCTTCCTTCCTTCCTTCCTTCCTTCCTTCCTTCCTTCCTCCTCCCTCCTCCCCCTCCCTCCCCCCCCCCCCCCCCCCCCCCTCCCTCCCTTCCTTCCTTCCTTCCTTCCTTCCTTCCTTCCTTCCTTCCTTCCTTCCTTCCTTCCTTCCTTCCTTCCTTCCTTCCTTCCTTCCTTCCTTCCTTCGTTCCATTTTGAGCTACTCTGGGCTGTACTCAGGACTTTCTCCTAGTCCTGTGCTCAGGATCACTCCTGATGAAGTTTGGACATCATGTGGGGTGCTGGTGATTGAAACTGGGTCATTTTTGTGCAAGTTATGTGCTATACCCATGTCTCTGTCCTTTCAGCCCCTGAGTTTTATTTTACTTTTTGTATTATTAAAGGGTATTTGACTTTATCAAGTGATGTTTTTAGTCTGTTTTTGAGACAACAATTTATTTTCTTTATATGGTACAATGCATTGGTTGTTTAGATTATAAATTTAAGTTTGCTTCTTAGAAAAATCCCATTTTTTATAATGTTTAATGATTTTCATATATTGCTAGATCTAGTTTGCCAATATTTGTGGAGGATATTTTCATCTATGTTCAAGAAATATTAAATTGTAGCTTTAAAAAAACTGACATTTCTATTTTATTAGTGGTTGTGATGCTCATCTCATATAATGAATTAGAAAAGTTTCTTTCCTATTTTCTGCTAGAGGTTGTAAAGAGTTTGTAGTAATTTTTAAAAAAATGTTTGGTAGAATTAAGTGTTAAAGCCAGATGGGCCTGGCTTTTCTTTGTGTTTTTTTTTATCACTTATTCAATCTGTTCATTTATTATAGGTCTATCCAGATGGTTTAATTCTTTTTGAGCTGGCTTTAGCAGTTAGTATCTTTCTAGGATTTTTTTTCATTTTTATCTGGATTATTTTCTTTATTTTCAATTGTTTGTTGTATCCTTTTAAAATTATTTTTGTGTCTACAATAGATTATTATTTATGATTTTAGTGATTTTTTGAGTATTCATTTCTTTCATAGTCAGTTTAACTCAAGTTTTGTTAATTTAGCTGATCTCTCAAACAATACATTTTATCACTGATTTTCTCTATAGCATTTTGGTAGTTTCTGCTCTAAATTCTTTATGTTCTCTCCTAATATTTGCCTGATAGTTAAAAGTTAGTTTACTATTTGAGGAATAATTCCTGTAGCTATAAATTTCTTCTCTAAGTATATGTTTGTTTTATCTGTATGTTTTAATATGTGCCTCTCTAATTTATTTCAAAATAGTTTTTAATGTTCCTGTTCCCTGTGATTTATTTGATGTATTGATTTTTATGAATTTCCTGTTTAATATCTATGTACTTATGAATTTTCTAATTTTTTTCTATTTATACCTAAAGACATTCCATTTTACTCAGAAAACCAACTGTATTTACCATCCTCTTAAATATATGAGACATGTATTATGGCTTGGCATATGGTCTGTACTGGGCATTGTTTGATATGCAGGAGAAAACTGAATATTCTGCTGACATCTGAGAAAGTAATCTGTAGACATCTACTAGATTTAATTAATTTAGTATTGCTGACATCTTCATCTCCTCATTGAGCTTTTGCTTAGTTCTCCTAGCCATTGTTGCAAGTGAGATAGGGATGTTTTTAGTTGTCATTGTTTGTGTCTATTAATATATTTATAACATTTTTGCTGGATTTTTTGTTTATTTCTATAGTTTTTTTGCATATATATCTAAAGTTCTTTTAAGTGCCTAAGTGATTATACACTGTTATATCTTATTCCTTTATTTTAAAACCCCTATGCTTAAATTTCTAAACACTTTCTGTTCTTTGTGATTAGATTCCGTGCTCTTTATTTTATGCTCTCCATCTTCCTGTTTCTCCCCCATGGGAAAACTATCTGACCCACTATTCTTGAGTTGCTATTAGGGCCAAGGTTGTCCCTAAATTGCCCACATCAAAACTGAGCACTCAAATCCAGTGTCAGTAAAGAATCAAACTCTATTTATAGTCTTGACTTACTTCTACCATAAATATAACTTCCATGTAACCAGAATGCCCATGTTATCAGCAAGGCAATATGTGATATGGACTTCATATTATACAGTGAAAGAAGGAAGAGATTTAATTTTTAATTTTGGAGAGATTCTCATACAGTTGTTTTGTTTTATTTTCACAGAGGTTGAAGCAAATGATAATTAGCAAGGAATGACTGGGTTGTGCTGAAGAAATGATAACTCATTTACTGTGGATGAGACTATTTTACTACTTCTTGGTTCAGCCTCAATGGAAAAAATAAGGAAATTTATCAGAAAAGTAATGATAGAGCTTCTTTATAGCACAAAGTTTTGGCATCTATCCTCCAAACATGAAAAAATACTAATCAAAAAGACATATTTGGCAGCCCAAGTGATAGTAACACAGGCAGGGCGTCTCGTAGCTGACCTGGGTTTGATCCCTGGCATCTCATATGATCCCCTGAGCATTGCCAAGAGTAATTCCTGCAGAGCCAGGAGTAACCCCCTGAGTTTCATCAGTGACCCAAAAAGCAAAAAAAAAAAAAAAGATATAAGTGTATTTTAATTGCAGCACTTAGTGCAATATCCAAGATATGAAAATAACCCGAATGTTTGACAGCTGATAAATGGATGTATACGTAATGGTGCAAATATGCAGTGGAAAATTATGCAGCTGAAAAAATGAGATTATGCAGTTTGCTACAACATGGATGGAACTGGCTGAGGGAAATAAACCAGAGGGATAAAGACAAGCCCAGGATGTTCTTATCCTTGGTTATGTACAGAGAAACAGAAAAGGGGTAGATTGTTGCTATTAGTTAATAACAAATGTTAGGCACTAGCATAAAAACTGAGAACACCAGTCAGGGGAGTAGGTCTACTAGGGATCACATGAGAGAGAGCATGCATTAGTGGAGGTGTCTTGGTTAGTGAGGCTTGGCAACTGTACATGAAGATCTTAAGTATCGGTCAACACCATGGTAAACACATTACCAATATACCATATACTTTTTTTTTTTTAACATTTTATTATACCACCGTGAGATATACAATTACAACGTTGTTCACGCTTGGGGGTTTCGGTCACACAGTGTTCCAGCACCCCTCCCTCCACCAGTGCCCCTCAGCCACCACCCATGTCCCCAATTCCCTCCCCCTCCCACATCCTGCCTAAATGGCAGGTTCTTTATCTCCCTCTCCTCTCCCTCTCTCTCTCCTCCTTCCTCCCACACATTGTGGGTTGCACTACGTACACTTAGAAGCCATCATTTGCATTTTTTTTTGTCTGTATTTAATGCTCAGTTCTATGTTAGTATCAGAACTTTAGACATTTATTCACACATGTTCCCTTCTCTATCTAAACTAACCTCTGACTCCCCACACGCTTGTGGTAATTTCCACTTTCTATACCATATACTTTTTTAAAAAGCTATCAAGTTCATTTTTCTTTGAACTCTCATTAACACTGTATTCTTTTTTTAACACTGTATTCTTTTTACAGAGCATTATCCCTGGTATGAAGAGATATCTCACTGTTGTTTTGATTTTACTTTAACAATCATCAATTACTCTTTTTCATTTTTGAATGGGACATTTCATTTTGTTTAGTTTTGGTTATTGACTTTCATGTGTTTTTTTTTATATCGAAAAAATAGTTTTGGTGATTCAGAATTCTTGGTTTATAGTCCCTTTTCTTATCATCTTTTTTTTTTTGCTTTTTGGGTCATAACTGGCAATGCTTCCTGGCTCTTTGCTCAGGAATTACTCCTGGCGGTGCTCAGGATACCATATTGGTTGCCAACCGGGTCAGCCACTTGCAAGGTAAATGCCCTACTTGCTGTGCTATCTCTCGGGCCCCTCATTAGCATTGTTAAAGTATCCTTTCATTGCCTTTTTGCTTTAATAGTTTCTGTAGTAAAATTAGTGCTAGTTCTTATTGCTTTTATTTCCACTAATAGCAATGGCTATGTGTTGGGTAGCTGCTGGGGTCCCCAACAATACCAGGAAGTGAGTTCCCTTCTACCTCCAAAGCCTGCGGGAATGAATGAAAACTGAGAAATCCGGCACAGTTTTAAAAAGGATTTTCTATCACAGATTCCGATATACAATCCAAGAACAGGAAAAACTCCGCACTCTGGGTCCCAGCTAGGAGCCAGTCACATGTAGGCCAAGATGGCTGCCACCACGTGTTGAGCCCAACAGAGAAGGGAGAGGATGGAGAGAGGAAAATGCCAAGAGGGGCCTGAGAGCTAGCCAGCAGGTAGGGTGTTTGCCTTGCACAAGGCCGGCCCATGCCGGCCTGGGTCCCATCCCTGGCATCCCATATGGTCCCCCGAGCACTGCCAGGAGTAATTGCTGAGTGCAGAGCCAGGAGAAATCCCCTGAGCATTGCCGGGTGTGACCCAAAAAAGAAAAAAAGAAAAAAAGAAAATGCCAAAAAAAAAAAAAAAGAAAAAGAAGCCTAAATGGCAAAAGGCCCCTTCTTCTTATCCTAGCTTCTTTTATAGACTGAAACCCTTCAAAATCTTCTAGCCCAACCTATCCTGGGCTGGGCTGTCTAGAGATGAATACAGATAAATGATCCTTTTGAAATGCAGATCTTTAGGTGAGCTTTTGGCTCAAGCTTCACAAAAGCCAGAGCTGATTTCCAGAGGCACAATCTCCCTAGCAGAGAGAGGAGGGACTACATCTCTGAACAGGAAAGCAGTTCAGAATGCAATTTTTAGGAAATGGCATTAATACTTTTTACTATGAATATATAGCTAGCAGATCCCAGACTCTGGATTCCACTAAGGTCCAAAAAATCCATCAGAATGATTCACTTTGGCATTAGCTTTAGAATCAGAGACAAGTTTGTTTGCCCGGAGGTGCACTGGCATGTCTCTAAACTAGGAGAATTGATAACATTATGGTTTGATCCAACGTGGTCAAGCACTCTAGTGATATCTACATGTATGTCCCATGCAAGGACCCGAGGGAACAGAATATTGATCTGGGGCAAGCAAGATTCATGATACAAAATGTATGCATATGAAATCATGAAATCAGTCCAATTCTGCCCAAACTCCCACTGTGTCTGCTCCGGAGATTCCCAAAGGCAGGGACCAGCTCTCCACATAAGCTAAGTGTAGCTGGAGGCTAAGATTCAGTAGGGCGTGTCACCCAACAGCTATGTGTTTCTTTTTGCATGTGTTTTTGTGAATCTATTTTTTTTCAGCCCCTGGATCTTAGCACTTTAATAATTATAATATTTTGCTGTAGTATTTTAAGTTCTATAGATATATGTCAAAATGCTATAGCAAAACTATAATCTACTTTATATTTGAATATAGAAAATATCCACATATAAATTACACAGAGGTTTTGATTTGAGGTATAGATATTTTAATCAGAGTTGAATAATGTTAAAAATTATTTGTGCTGTCATGCACATATGTTATTTGTTTCTTGTTTTTCTGTGCTTTTTAATCCACCTCTGTGCTTCAATCTAAACATTTCTTATTGACATATTTCAAGGTAAGTAATATAGCACTCTGTATCTGTTCTCTGTATCTGTTAATATATTCTTCAGAAATCATAGCCATTATGCCTTAAATATTCTATCCTTTAATATTTCTGTTTAATTTTCTCTATAATTTTTATTATTTTTTTAAAAGTTTTGCTTGCTAATTCTAATAATGGTCACTTATCACTTGTCTTCCTGTTTATCGATTTGTTCGAGTGGGCACCAGTCACATCTCCATTCATTGGGAATGAGGTCCATTATTGTTAGTGTTTTTGGCATATTGAGTACACCACAGGTAGCTTGCCAGGCTCTACCGTGGCTCTGGGTTCATTCCAGGGATCCAGTCTCTAATAATGTTATAATCTCTTAAACATGCTCACTGATGGTATCTTCATCAATTACTTTTGTTGTTGTTTTTGATCCACACTCAGAAACACTTTCAGATCTTTCTCCTTGTTCCTTCTTCTACACTCAGGACTCACTTCCTGTAGAGTGGTCGGACAATATGGTATACTGAATATTAAATCCGAGTCAGTCACATGTAGGGAAGCATCTTAGCTGCTATACTATCTCTTGGTCCCTATATGTTCTTTTCTAAATTGCATTTTTTGGCATTGAAAGCTTTACATTGTGGAATACTGATTTAAGTAATATCTTCTTATCTGACTTTGTGGTAAATGTAACTTTGTAATAAACACATTTGATATACTTGGAACTACTCCCAATTTTAGTCTACCTAAGGTTGGAGATAGTCCCATTTTCTATTACATTGTTTTTTTATCTAAGCAAGTGGTCATTATTGTTGAATCATGATTTTTATTTTTTGGTCATAATTGAAAACCTACATTAATTGCTAAGGTTAGAAATTTGCTTGGCTAAGTATCCCAGCATCTCTCCAGAGAAGAATAATGTAAAAACCTTTTTTTAGCTCTCAGTCTTGTAGGAGTTGCTCTTGTCTAGGTTATTACCTCATTGAGTCCTGAATATTGAAATAAAAATTTACCCAAAGAGCAGAGGAACACTTTATGTAGACTTCTTTCCTTCCCTTCCCCTTCCCTTCCCTTCCCTTCCCTTCCCTTCCTTCCCTTCCCTTCCCTTCCCTTCCCTTCCCTTCCCTTCCCTTCCTTCCCTTCCCTTCCTTCCCTTCCCTTCCCTTCCCTTCCCTTCCCTTCCCCTTCCCTTCCCTTCCTTCCCTTCCCTTCCTTCCCCTTCCCTTCCTTCCCTTCCCTTCCTTCCCTTCCCTTCCCTTCCCTTCCCTTCCCTTCCCTTCCCTTCCCTTCCCTTCCCTTCCCTTCCCTTCCCTTCCCTTCCCTTCCTTCCCTTCCTTCCCCTTCCTTCCCCTTCCCTTCCCTTCCCTTCCCTTCCCTCTCCCTTCCCTTCCCTTCCTTCCTTCCCTTCCCTTCCCTTCCTTCCCTTCCCTTCCTTCCCTTCCCTTCCCTTCCCTTCCCTTCCCTTCCTTCCCTTCCCTTCCCTTCCCTTCCTTCCTTCCCCCTTCCCTTCCCTTCCCTTCCTTCCCTTCCTCCAAAGAGAAAGAAAAAGTGAAAGTGGAGCTCATCTCATTTAATTTTTCTTCTCTCAAGGAGTGTAGCACCAACTTTAGCTGTTTTCCAGTACCTTACAACTTTCTTTTTGTGTGTGTGTGTGTGTGTGTGTGTGTGTCTGTGTGTGTGGTTTTAGGGGAGAGGATGGAGGGCATCTAGTTCTACTGTGTAGCAATAGATTTTATACTATAGCAAGCTTTCATAGTTGAAATTTAAAACCAGAGGATTACTTGATACCTATGGGAACTAGCTAGAATAAAGAGTAGTTAAGACAATTGGTTAACATAATTTGGGGGCACAGACATTTAAGGAATTTAAAGATAATAATGACACAACCAGAAACTGAGAAACAATCATGAGGATAAAAAGAGATGAAAAACTCCAAGAACCCAATTAAAAGAAGAATGCCATAGAGATGATGTGGCCTCTATTTCCAGCCACTAGGTCAGTAAAGTATGCAAACTGAATTAATTTTATTTAGCAGAAAAACTCATGTTAAGTATTAGCTTTGGTTTCCAGTTTATAAGCAATGAAGGAGAGGACTATTTTTTTTTTTTTTATTTTCAATAAATGGCTTTTCTTTCTCAGGTGTCCTATTCGGATGCCAATTGTCTAAGTCATCATCCTGCAGTAACCAGGGTTCCCTGGTGTGTTCTGGGGCTAATGACCACCAATCCTCCACTCCTGAGGCTGATGGGCAAAGGAATGGTGTTGCAGGACACCTAAAAGCCTCTGCATCTGCCCTGGATTGCCTCCTGCAGGTCATTTTATAGATAGGGGGTAGTCTGAATGTGGAAGTCTTATCTGACCATGTATTCTGTACTAGCTGGTATAAATATTCTCTCATGCTACCACACTATCATGAGACTAGCTAGATCTTACCAGCATATTTGCCTGGCCACGTTGGATCTCTAAGTAATTAGACCGAGAGAGAAATGCTGTTTGCCTCCAAGCAACCAAGCAAGCATGGCTCCCTGATAACTCAAAGGCAACTAAAATACAAAACTACCGTGAAGTAGACGAGACTCTTGTGAAGGCTTGGAGAAATATTTAACTGGCATTAGTATTAGTCTTTGGTACAGAGACATGCCATCTCAGAAACCCCCTTCTCTACCCTATAAAGGCAATTCCAGGCAGATCTTGGCTCAAGACATTAGGTGAGGTGCTGGGAGAAATTACCTAAGGGTATTTGATCCTTCCTGCCGGGAAGTTACATTTAGCTTATAGCTTCTCCCAGCTCTGCTAGGAGGCTTTGAATTAGCTCTGGGTCCTTGTAAACAGCCAGAAGGCCTCCTGAAGTTGCTACATTTCTATAGAGCTATTTTCCTGTTTTCATCTCTAGATAGCCCAGCCCAGAATGGGCTGGGCTGGGGAGTTTGGGCAGATTTCTAGCTCTAAAATAAGCTGCAAGAAGAAAGAAGCTCTCTCTTTTTTTCTCCCTTTTTGCCATTTCGGGCTTCTCTTGGTGTTTTGCTTCTCCATCCTCTCCATTCTCTGCTGGGCCTCAACATGTGGTGGCAGCCATCTTGGCCTACACCTGGCTGGGGCCTAGCTGGGGACCCAGAGTCCAGAGGTTTTCCCAGCTCTTGGATTGTATATTGGAACCTGTGATAGTAAAGTCCTTTAGAACTGCATTGGATTCCTGAGTCTTCATCCATTCCCGCCAGCTTTGGAGGTAGAAGGTAACTCGCTTCCTGACACTGTTGGGGACCCTAGCGCCCCGGACAGAATGGGTCCACACGCTGTAACCAGTGGCAAAACTCAATCAGAGTTATTATAGAAATCATAAAGGGTTGGGGCACAGCAATTATACATAGGTGTGGTTGAACATTAACATAAATGTGAATAGATGTAAAAATACTTCCATCAGAGAAAATTATTTTAGGAGATCAAACCAAGGACAGAATCTCATACAGAGGATCCGGCATTCTCAAGTCCTTCTAGGAGATCCGCCAAGGTGGCTCACTATTTAAGCACTTTCTTTTCTTTTTACTGGTAATCCATTTAAATCATCATATTAAATTACTTTTTTAATAATACTTATAGTCTGTATTTGTATAGACACAGTAAGAGATGCAGACTTTTATCTGTACCCTAGATTAAGCTTAAATGGTATCTCTGGACTCATGTTAAAGGGAGGCTGTATATACAGAGGCTATATATCCAGAAGACAGATCTCAGACCAGGTTATTTTTCTTAACTCCAATAGGGTCCTTATTTTGTTACTTTTTGCGGGGTCATGTCAGAGTGTGCTCTGTGACTGTGCTCTTAACTTATTATACTTCGTATGATCCTTAGGGTGGGTAGATTAGTTCTCAGGTTCACCCAATCCCTTGATGAGACACACTTTGGGAAACAAGGTAGTAAGGTAAATCTAAGGGGAAACTAGACTTAAGTAAGTAAGACAGATGCCCAGGATTTAATATTTTCCAAGTCAGTTAACACTGACATTACAGAAGCATAGCATTCACTTTTTCCCCTGTCTATACAAAAGGTCATTGCTCTAAAATAAAAGTATGTAAAGAGCATGAAGGAAAGATAAAAAGCAGTATTTCACTTACAAATACAAAATTCAGAGGAAGAAGAAGGTTTGACTTTACAAGTTACTGTGTCTGATAAGGAGATATTTGTGACTAACAACTTGAGGGAGTAGAACACAAAGCATTAAAAGCGTTAAAGATAAGGAGGAGGTGTTAGAGAGCCTTGGGAAATTTGAGGGATCTCAGGAGCCTTGAAATCATAATCCAACATTTTTCATGGAGGGAAGGGGTGATCTTATCTCATTAAAACTGTTATAAATTTTATGACTAACAACAGGCAGTCACCCACTTCAGTTCCACCCTTGAGAATATCATGTGACAATTAGAATGGGAAGGAATGGGAGTGAAGATAGTTGGCAACTACACCAAATTTGGAACAAACTGATTGTCCAAGAACACAAAAATGCAATTTAGAAACAATGGTACATCTGCACAATGGAATATTATGCAACTGTTAGGAAAAATGAAGTCATGAAAATTGCCTATAAATGGATGCACAAGGAGAATATCATGCTGAATAAAATGAGAGACAAGGAAAAGGACAGATATTGAATGATACATATTGAATTACAGCATTCATTTGTGGCATATAAAAATAATTGTATGACATGACAACCCTTTAATGTATGTTCTGTAATCCATAGTCTGGAGGGAAGGAAAAGAGAAAGAGAGAAAACGGAAAGAAATAAAGAACCTGCCATGGAGCAGGGCTGGGGGGGGGGAGGGAACCGGAACGTTGGTGGTGGGAGATGGGCACTGGTGGCGGGATGGGTGCTGCAACACTGTATGACCAAAACCCAAATATGAACTTTTTTAATTGTATATCTTTGTAATTGTAAAAATAAAAATCAAAAAAACATGCAAGAAGGATAAACAATAAACTAATGCTTTGAATTAAAAAAAATAATTGTATGGGGAAATGGGACACTTTGGTGTTTGGGAATGCACTAGTGGAGGGATGGGTTTTGGAACACTGTATGACTGAAACCCCCATAATGAACAGCTTTGTAATAGTTTATCACATGGTGATTCAATAAAAATAAATTAATTAATTAAAATGCCAGCCAAAATTATTGTTATAACTTTAGCTTTGACATTTGAGTTTATCTGAAAACATTAATTTTCATAGATTGTATTATGTAACTAGGACTCCAATTCAACTCATGGCTCACTGTTATAATTTGGTCTAACTGAGTTTAAGAGTCTTTCCTCAAAACTCTGAAATGTTACGTTTTCCATCTGTGAGTGGGAGACTTACTGGTTCCTACCATGTTCTCACGATAAAGTGTTCGACTCAGGGACTGAGCCGGTTTGTCGGGCAGCGACCTTTTTTTTGCTCATGTTTGTGACAGATTCCATCTGGTATCCCATATGGACCACCTCCCTTCCCCGAGCACTGCCGTAATGGCTGAGAGAACCCAGGAGTAACCCCGGAACACATTTGCTGGGTGTGGCCCCGAGTAAAAACAAACAACGAAACAAAAGATGTTTGTTTTCTGACCAACTTGAGGAAGGCACCCTAAGGTCCTGCTCACAACTTCATAGTTCTGTCAGATGTTGTTAATAGTTGACTCCTCAGAGATCCGACAATCATTTCTCACACTAAGAAAACCCTGTATCCTATGACTACAGTCAACACTAGAAATCAACAGCAATTTGTTCATTCATATATTTTGTAATGGTTTATTAAATATTTAGTTTTGAAAAAGCCCATGTTTGAGTAACTCAGAGATGAGTGTTACACAAACATACAAATTAGAGCAGATTCACTCAGATAGGTTATAGTTGTGAGAGAAAACATTAATCTTAAAAAAGCTCACACACAAATCTTCCTAGAAATATGTCGATATATATATATGTTTGCCTACATATATACCATATATATATATATTTAAGTACAGTTAGCAGTCCCATGTTTTAATTCCCTAACATAATTTTAAATTCCAAAAGGAAATAAGGTATAAGGAGAGAGAGGTTAGAAAAGATACATAATCATTCATCCTGATTTGAGAAATGGATTGAAAACTAAAGCTGTACAATTGAGGTGATTTCTAATATATATAAATGTAGTGATAAAGATAGATAAATATAATTGTATATAATGAACAGTATACATTTCAACTTCTTATAAGTGAATTTTGACTCCACCAAAATACCTTTAATTACCCTTGGTAGAATACTACTCTGAGAGACATTGTTAAGGAGAAATATTTTTAAGCAAGAAAAAGACAAGTGAGTCAGTTCCATTAAATGAAACAACAGGCCCACAACTCCACGAGTAATAAAATGTGCATTGATCTTTCTCTCCATTACAAAGATAGAATAGTCTACATTTAAGTTGGACATCATGAGAATTTTAGAATGCTGAAGAAATATAGAATCTCAAAATGAGTATTATTTGCCCCCTAAGAAAAGGAAAGGACCCAGGAATAAAAATTGCATCTGAGTCTATGGCCATACCACACTGAAGTAGCCACTTACCAACTCTGAGAATTATATATATTTGTTCACTTATGCCATATACAAACATGCCCAAATTAATCTACTTTGTGTGGGTGTCCTTGCATAAATGTTTGTTTCCTGAATGTTTGGTATCTTTCTTTCACTTCATAACTAGCTGGAGAAGTGTGGTTTGATGTACTGCCATACTTAAAGTAAGAAGAAGCATTGCATTAGATGGCTAAAGTGGCTGAGCAAGAACATAACTGGAAGTGATCATCAAACACACACTGCAAACCGAGAGAGAGAGAGAGAGAGCAAGAGAGAGAGAGAGAGTAGTCCCTGAATATCATGTTTAGCCAATGAGCCAATGAGGACAAAAAACAGCTAGAAAGCACCTGGCCTCTGAAATGCAAACTAAGTGAGATAGCGATTGTTTTTTGAGAACAAATAACACACTTTTGTTTTCTCTAGAGCATAATGTAACAAATACTTCCCTATTTTGGATTTATTAAAGTTGGTCTTAAAGTTCCTTATATACAGAACGGGTGGAGGCCAAATGTGGATGATGGGAGAGAATTTGCCTCCTTTCCAGGGGACTGGTGGGTGATCAGGCAGGACTATAGACCGGATTTATACAAATCTAGTATTTCAGTGCAAAAAGCATCTTTTCTCATTTATGGGATAACCTAGTAGTGATACAAAGGTTATTATAGACTTTCAAGTCATTTTTATAGTGTTTAAGAGTGGTCCTCATGTTAGACTCACATTTTTCATGTGTCTTAATAAAAGTAACTGCCTGTTCTTGAGTTGAGTTATGAAGAATAGAGGCAGGATCTCTGCATGGTATTGGTGGTGAAGTAGCAGTGATTACCGGATGGATGGAAACTTGCCAGAAACCCACTGAGCAGTGGACTTAGGAGAGTAAGTGGCAGAAAAGAAGTAGCAGAATGAAAATGAATAACAGAGTGAAAGGGTTGCTTGAGGAACTTTGCTGAAGAACATATAAAGACTATTTGAAAATGTCTTTGCCCAGAGAGAAAATTAGAACACTATTGCTTGTTCTTTATTTTTAATTGAAGAAGAGGTGGATTTGAACCAGACCTAGCAGTGTTTCTGGTCGCCTCTTTGCTCTGTGTTCAGAGATCACTCTTGGAAATGCTGAGGCACCATCTTATGTGGTTTCAGAAGAGTTGAATAGACATTAGCTACAATCCGAAGAGCATATCCTGTACTATCTTTTCTGGTCCTGAATTAAAAAATTATTTTCACTTAAAAGTGAAAATACATTTTTAGCCTTAACACAGGCCTACAGCAAGAAGTTTTTGGATAAACTTAAATACTCATGAAACTACTAACACAATCCATTAGCTCATGAAGTTTGCTTCCTTCCGTTGACTCTGATGCCAGTTTTACTTTTGTCACTATATATTAATTGTTGTTATAGTTGTTCTTTTGTTTTGGGCTGGCCTGACTTGGCTCCCAGTAATAACTCCTAGTGAGCTCAGGAATTATGTGGGAAGGAGTGCTAAGCGATTGAATTCAGGTCAACTATAAGACAAAGGGATTTACCCACTTTGTATTGTGTTCTACCCGCTATATATTACTTTTTATAAAAACAGATATAAATAAGATAAAATATTATTTTTTTTTTTATTTTTAATCATTTTCCATATTGTTTTTTGATATTTTGCATCTGTGGAAATTAGCAATTCAATTATTATTACTATTACTAGTCTCTGTTCAAATATATAAAATGGTTTATCCACTAAACTTTGATAGATGCTTTAGTAACGTTTCCAAAATATTTTCTGTTGTGAATAAAGGATTGGTATGTCTATTCCCGTATAATTTCTTACAGACATGTATTTTCTTTCTTTGAAATATTAGGTATAGAGTAGAAGTACGCGATCTTCAATGAAATAAAACTTTTACATAGTGATTATACCATTTGAATACCATCAACAAGGGTCTCAAAAGGTTCTTCAATATATTACATTATAAGCATTATATTCATCAATTCTTCAAAAATATTTTTTAAGTAATTCCACAGAAGATATATGCGGATATTTAAACTTTACTTTCCACAAAAAAATCCCACTCATTAATCAGGGCGAATGAGTTTTCAAGTCATAATTTCAGGTACTAAAAGATTGCTATTACTTTCTATAGTCACAGGATCAGTAAAATGTGTTACATATGGAATACATAGAGACTTTTTGCTCTTACATCAAAATCAAAAGGTGATTTGTTACGGAACAGAACTTAACTGTCTTAACTCCTTTCCCACCTTCCTTCACTAACTTACACACAAAGTTGAGAAGTCAGACCATCATTTTTAAAGAAAAAGTAATTGTACACATTGTAAGATTGATTTCACTTGGCTTGGCTGATGTTTGGCACTGACTTCAGAAAAATTGCTGTTCTCTTTAGTTGTCACTATCGCTGTAGAATCACACTGTGAAGATTTTTTTCTTGACTGTGGTTTCAAGGTGCTGAAATGATAGAGATACGTTCTGTAATAGCTGTAGTCTTCATTAAGCAATAACTTAATAGAGAGAAAGCTGAATGGTTCAACTCCTTTAAAGAAATACAGATTTCTTGCCAGTATTTGAAGGAAAGGTTCTTGAAGGCCAGTTAAATATTTCTCAAGATTGCTTAACAGCTTTTATCATATTCATTTGTAAATTTTGGTCAATAGACACAGATTCTGTCACTTCACTGTGACTTTAGCTGAGCTGAGACAGATATGCACCACTTTGGAATCAACAAAGGTTTTTTTCTAAATAATTTTTAAGGTGCATCAAGTTTCAACATCCAGACTCCACAGCTAGTTAGAGCTCCACAAGAGAAAAGCCGATCTCAAGACCTTCTCGTCCAGATTCCAAACATAGTGAAGCCTATTTCAAGCCCAGACATGCCTGATCAGGAGACTCAGATACATGGGAAGAGCTTCTACCAGCTTTCTCCTGTGCTCAAGCTGATCAGAAGGCACCTGGGAGAGAAGACAGAGTTCCTAGCCCTGTACGACCAATGGAGCAGCAGAAAAATGCCAGAGGAACCCCACACCAGGAGGGCAGTCATTCTCAGCATCCCTGGACTCCACAGCTCATCAGAGCTCCACCCAAGAAGAAAGAGCTGTCTCTCCCCATTGCGGTTCATCAGTAATGCACACAATGAGAGCCCTAATACTGAGAATATACCACCCACCCAGCAGAGCCTGGCAAACTACCCATGTCGTATTTGATATGCAAAACCCAGTAATAATTATAGACCTCATTCCCATGACCTGAAGGAATAGTTTAGAGGCTCCTTGTATTTTCTTAGTGAGCAGATGCCCTTCGGCTATACTAGCGTGCAACAGGATGTATGGAGAGTGTTACTCAAGCAAATGATGAACACCTTGGGAAGACAAGTGACAGAAGTGACAATATGTTGTATCAAAGTGGAGGAGGACAAGGAAGAGGAGCAAGAAAGAGGAAGAGAGAGAAAAAAGCACAAAGAGAAAACACTGAATTCCTTATACCCCAGACTTCTCCAAAGGTGTAGAAAAACTACTTTTAAACATTTTATATACAAAGCACTGCCCGTCTGAGTTGTTTTAATTATACTGTTCAAATGTAAGATTCTAGTATACAATTGCTTTGTGAGGTTTCGCCAAGCAGTTTTGATAGAACTCAGATTCGCGCTGTACTTTGTGCTCTTATCTTAATTAGATGTAAAAAAGTTTACGTCTCAATATTTTTATAAATTACTAACTGTGGGGTCGTGAAATGATTCAAAAACTTGGCAGCACTTGCAGTGAACTTCATCCCTCTCCAGTACATCACACTGGAGAAATGGAGTCACTATTTGCTGAGACTAGGATTCTATTATCACAGCATATAGTTTACATATTCCACAGCCTTACCCACTCAGGCTGGCAGCAGCCTGGAAAACCCGAGGATAAAAACAGATTAAGAGACTAGTATTGAGAGAAGGAGAGGTAAAATGCTGAATAAATTAGTTACCATGGCAGGTATCTTAATTTTCCACTATAGTTTGAAAAATTCCTATAAGCTTAATTACATTGGATTAACAGGAAAGCTAATACAGACCAAGAAAGACTAAGAATTACAGAATACTGGTGGATTTGCATGGAAAAATATGAAGAGAATTTAGATTTGTTTCACACCTCCTTTCCCTCCTATAATGTGCAGCTTGTATGTAGTATTTAGAACCCTGTGTTCTGTTTTGTAAGAAGGAAAGAAGGGTAGACATTGGTGCCCAGGGAATCTAGCTTTGATAACTCTGATTTAACCACCCTAGGAGTCTTACTTTCTTTATCAATAAAAGCTTTGCTGAGAGACAACTAGAGATAGTACAACAATTAGGGCACTTGACTTGCATCAAAGCAGACCTGGGTTTAATTCCTGCATCAGATACAGTCCTGGGGACCATTGGGTAATTTCTGAGTGCAGAGTCAGGGTAGCCAATGCTCTTCACCGGTTTGGCCTAAAAACTCAAAATAAATACCAATAAAACCAGCATACTCACCTAGTTTTTTAAAAATAAATGTAATGAATGAAAGTTTGCTATGGACCATGCAGCAATAAACATATATTTGTTATAGAAAGGATAGTGAAGGTATCTTTAAAAATACCCACACATCTGTGTATCTAACAAATAAGAAGGTTGAAAGTCTATTTAGAAAACTGTGATTTCCCTTCTAATAATCTTTTGCAATAGTTTATGTTTGTCTTTTAATCCGTTCCTTGTGAACCTAGTTCTTTACATCTAAGGTTATAGCTTCATTATTCCTCCCATACCTTTTAAATATGATGAACTTACCCATGACCATTAACCTGCTTCCGACCTATTATATTTTTTAATGTTTTAAAAGCTAAATCATTAGTTTTTAAAAATATTTTATTATACACCGTGAGATATACAATTACAAAGATGTTCATAAGATGTTCATATTTGGGTTTGGTCAATACAGTGTTCCAGCACCCATCCCTCCACCAGTGCCCATTTCCCACCACCAATGTCCCCGTTTCCCTCTCTCTCCCCTAGCCTGCCTCTATGGCAGGTTCTTTATTTCTTTCCTTCTCTCTCTCTCTCTCTTTCTCTTTTCCTTCCCTTCCACATTGTGGATTACAATACATACATTAAGAGGTTGTCATGTGTATCTTTTAGCCTGTATTTAATGCTCAGTTCTAGGTTGGTATTAGCACTTCGACAATTGTTGCACACTGTTCCATTCTCTGTCTTACCTAGCCTCTGACTCCCACATGTTTGTGATAATTTCCACCTTGGCAAGACCTCCTGATCCATTTTTCACCTGACCTTGGATATTGGTATCATAATATGTACATATATTTATGTCATGCAAATAAATGCAGTCATTCTATATCTGTCTTTTTCCTTCTGGCTAATTTCACTCAACATGATCCTCTCCATGTCCATCCATTTATAGGCAAATTTCATAACTTCATTTTTCCTAACAGCTGCATAGTATTCCATTGTGTAGATGTACCAAAGTTTCTTTTATCCAGTCATAAGTTCTCGGAGCACACTGGTTGTTTCAGATTCTGGCTATTGTGAATAATGCTGCTATGAAAATAAAAAGCAGGGGATGGTGTTTCCGCTGGTGTGTTTTCTAGCCTTCCCAGGGGTATATCCCCAGGAGTGATGGGCTGGTCAAATGGGAGCTCAATTTCTAGTCTTTTGGAGGAATGTCCATATTGTTTTCCAAAAAAGGCTGTACCAGTAGACATTCCCACCAACAATGGATAGAGTCCCCTTTTCCCGCATCCACGCCAGCACTTGTTGTTCTTGCTCTTTTGGGATATGTGCCAGTCTCTGTGGTGTAAGATGATATCTCATTGTTGTTTTTGATTTGCATCTCTCTGATGATTAAGTGATGAGCACATTTTTCATATGTCTTTTGGCCATCTCGAATTTCTTCCTTGTTCAAGTTTCTGTTCATTTCTTCTCCCCATTTTTTATGGGGTTGGTTTGTTTCTTCTTGTAAGTTCTACTAGTGCCTGATATATCCTGGATACTTAACCCATTATCAGATGGGTATTGGGTGAATATTCTTTCCCATTCTGTGGACTGTCTTTGTATCTTGGTCACTGTTTTCTTTTGAGGTGCCAGAAGCTTTTTGAGTTTCATGTAGTCCTCATATTTATCTTTTCTTCTAGTTTCTTTGTTAGTGGTAGTTTTCACCTTTGAAGACACTTTGCTTTAATGTACGTGGAGGATTTCCTATATTTTTTCGATGTACTTTATGGATTCCAGGTCTATTGAGATCTTTAATCCATTTTGATCTGATTTTTATTGCATAGTGGTCAGAGGTCCAAATTCATTTTTTACATGTAGCTGCCCAGTTTCCCAGCACAACTTGTTGAAGGAGGCTTTCATCATTTCGGACTCTGTACCTTTATCGAAGATTAAATGATATGTGTTTGGAAGGGTGTCAAGGATACTCAATTCTATTCCATAGGTCCACAAGGTCTTTTATTCCAATACCATGCGGTTTTTGTTTCTTCCCTTTCTATGCTTCGCTAGGGGAACCCGTAATATCTCCACAGGTCCTGTCAGAGCCAGGAGAACCCACTCTGCTGGCTCCGGAACCCAAAAGAGCACAGAACCAAAAATTAGAGGTCACCCTGGAAATGCCTAATATCAGGGTTACTGCGGGATGGGCATCTCAGGATACTCCACTACAGTTGCCAGGGTTGCCGTGCAGGTGGCGTTGCGAATCACCCTATAAGCTTTTTTTTTCGGGGCACCCTGCGGGCGTCGCTGCCGGGTAAGCTCCTGGCGGGCTGGACTCGGGATCGGGCAAAGGCCGGCCCCTGTGCTAAGGAGGTGCCGTCGCGTTGCCAGGGGCTCTCGCTCGGGCCGCAGTGCGGGTATAGCCACCCACTACGCCTCCGGCCCCTCCTTACTACTGCCTTGTAGTACAGTTTGAAGTTGGGAAAGGAGATGCCTCCCATTCTTTTTTCCCCGAGGATTGCTTTAGCTATCCGTGGGGTTTATTGTTCCATACAAATTTCCAGGAGTGTTTGGTCAATTTCTTTGAAGAATGTCATGGGTATCCTTCTAGGGACTACATTGAATCTGTACAAAGCTCTAGGGAGTATTACCATTTTGACAATGTTGATTCTCCCCATCCATAAGCAAGGAATGTGTTTCCATTTATTTTATTTCTTGGAGCAGTGTTTTGCAGTTTTTTTTTTTTGTGCGGGTCCTTTACACACTTGGTTAATGGTATTTGATTTTCTGTGCCACAATTGTGAATGGAATCGTTTCCTTGATATCCCTTTCTTCTCTTTTGTTATCTGTATATAGGAAAGCCACCAACATTTGGGTGTTGATTTTGTATCCTGTCACTAGCTACTATGTGTGTCTATTGATTCTAGGCATTTTTTGGCAGAGAGTTTAGGGTTCCTTATCATGTCATCTGTGAATAATGATAGCTTGACTTCTTCCTTGCCTATCTGGATGCCCTTAATGTCCTTTTCTTCTCTGACTGCTATGGCAAGTACTTCCAGTACTATATTGAATAAAAGAGGTGAGAGTGGGAAACCTTGTTTTGTCCCTGATCTTAGGGGGAAGGCTTTCAATTTTTTCCCCATTGAGACTGATGCTCACTGTGGGCTTTTGATAGATAGCTTTGAGGAAGGTTCTTTATATTGAGGAAGGTTCCTTCAATTCCCATTTTCTGGAGGGTTTTAATCATGAACGGGTGTTGGATCTTGTGAAATGTTTTCTCTGTGTCTATTGATATGATCATATGGTTTTTATTTTTTTCTCTTATTGAAATGATGTATTATGTTGATTGACTTGCGAATGTTGAACCATCCTTGCATTCCCGGGATGAATCCAACTTGGTTATGATGTATAATCTTTTGGTGAGTCTTTGGATACTGTTTTCTAGTATTTTATTGAAGATCTTAGCATCTGTGTTCATCAGGGAGACTGGTCTGTAGTTTTTTTTCTTTGTGTTGTCTCTCCCTGCTTTGGGTATCAGGTGATAGTGCCTCGTAGAAGCTGTTTGGGAGGGTTTCTGTTTCTTCTATTTCCTGGAAGAGCTTGAAAAGGACAGGCAGTAGGTCCTCCTTAAAGGTTTGGTAGAATTCACTAGTGAATCCATGTGGACCTGGGCTTTTGTGTTTGGGCGACTTTTTAATTACTGTTTCAATTTCCTCAATGTTGTGATAGGCTTATTCAGGTGTTGCAAGTCTTCTTTTTGTTCGGTTTTCCATTCCTGCCAGCACGCTACAGCTCTCAAAGTAAATCTCTGATGATCTTTTGGATTTCTGTGGTTTCTGTTGTGATGTTACCCCTTTTATTTCTGATTCTGTTTATTTGAGTTCTCTCTTTACCTTCGTCTTGCCAGTGGTTTATCAATCTTGTTTACTTTTTTTCAAAGAACCAGCTCTTGGTTTCATTAATCTTTGGATTGTTTTTTGGGTTTCCAACTCATTGATTTCCTCTCTGTTTTATTACTTTCTTCTTTCTGCCTTGGTTGGACTCCTTTTGTTGGTCTTTTTTATAATGTCTTCAGCAGTGTAGTCAGGTTATTTATGTAGGCCCTTTCTTCTTTCCTGATGAATGCTTGCAGAGCTATAAACTTTCCTCTTAACACGGCTTTTGCTGTGCCCCACAAGTTCTTATAGTTGGTGTCTTCATTTTAATTTGTTTCCAGGAATCTTTGGATTTCCTGTTTGATTTCTTCTATGACCCATTTGTTTTTCAGCAGTGAGCTGTTCGTGTTTGGTTTGACTCCCTGTTTCTGTGTATGGTTACTTCCATTTTCAATGCATCATGGCCTGAAAAGATAGTTGACACAATTTCTATCTTTTTTATTTTATTGAGGTATGCTTTGTGGTTCAGTATGTGGTCTATCTTGGAAAATGTTCCATGCGCACTGGAGAAAATGTGTATTCAGCTTTTTTGGCATGAAAAGCCCTGTATATATCCACTAGCTCTCTTCCATTTCTTCCTTCAGGGCCAATATTTCCTTGGTGAGTTTTAGTCTTGTCAATCTATCCATAGTTGATAGAGCAGTGTTGCAGTCTTCAACTATTACTATTATTGTGCTACTGTTAATGTCTTCTTTGAGGCCTATTAGCAGTTGTTTTAAGTATTTTGCTAGCCCCTCTTTGGGTGCATATATGTTTAGTAGTGAGATTTCTTCCTGATATAAATACCCCTTTAACTAATAAAAAAATGTCCTTCATTGTCCCGTCTAACCTTTTTTCAGCCTGAAATCTATTTTATCCGATACTAGTATGGCCACACCAGCATTTTTGGAGGAGATGTTTACATGGAGAATGGTATTCCAACCTTTGATTTTTAGTCTGTGTTTGCTCTGATTATTCAGATGTGTTTCTTGTAGACAGCAGAGCTCTGTGTCTCTCAATTTGTGCATTTAGACCATTGACATTGATATAGATTATTGTCATTGGATTTTGTGCCATCTTTCTGTTTATACTTGTTGTGCTTTGGGTTTTGTCTTGTTTTACAGTAGACCCTTCAGTCCTTCTTTTTAAAGTTGATTTTGAGTCCATAAAATTCCTGAGTTGTTGCTTATCCGTGAAGTTGTGTATCTTTCCTTCATATCTGAATGTGAGTCTAGCCGGGTAAAGAATTCTTGGTGAGGCCTGCAGTTCTGAGCCTTTTCACAATATCCCACCATTGTTTTCGGGCTCGGATTGTTTCATCGGAGAAGTCTGCTGTAAATCTTAGGGATGTTCCTTTGTATGTGATTTCCTTCTTTGATCTTGCTGCTTTCAGTATTCTATCTCTATCTATAGTTTTTGTCATTCTAATTAAGATGTGTCTTGGAGTATTCTTATGGGGTTTCTTTTAGCTGGTACCCTACAGGCCCCTGAATCTGGAGGCAAGAGTTCTTTAGTTCCGGGAACTTCTCAGCAATGATGGCTTTGACAGTTTCTTCTTCATCATGGTTTTCTTCTTGCCCTTCTGGGACCCCAATAATCCGCATGTTATTCCTTTTGGCTTCATCCCAATTTTCTCTTGTTGTCTGTTCGTTAATTGTGAGTCTTTTTTTCTATCTTCTGCTGTTGTGTAGAGAATCTTTTGGAACTCATCTTTGAGATTACTAATTCTTTCTTCAGCAGTTGTTACTCTGCTATGGGGGCCTTCCAGTATGTTTTTCATTTCATTTACCACACTTTTAATACCTATCATTTCCGTTTGTATTTTGGTCTGCATTTTCCTCATTTTTTCTCATGTCCTCTTGTATTTTATTGATTTTGCATTCCATTGCTTCTTTGAGTTCCCTATGCATCCTTACAATTCTTTCCAAAATTCCTTATCAGAGAGGTTATAAAACTCATCACTATTGCTTGGCTCATCTGGGGTAATGACTTCACTCACTGAGTTTGATATAATTTTGCATTGCTTTACCATTATGACTATTGTAGGTTGCAAATGTGAGTTCTTGGGTGGCTAGATAGCACAGTTTGTAGGTTTTTGGGCTGTTTGTGGAGTTTGGGTGTGTGGCAAGGAGTGAAGGGACAAATGCTCACTGGTACCTCATGTAAGATAGATAGTAAGTAGATTGCACAGATGCACTAGCGTCCAGGAGGTTTTTGAGTTTAGGGATGTAGGAGGCTGGTT
>JAJIBD010030944.1:0-45000 GCA_021461705.1 Cryptotis parvus
GAGAACAGAGGATCGGCTAAAGAAAACTGTGGTTCATCTGGCTAATTCATGGAATACCATAGCGGTTGTCAGAAAAGATGAAATTATGAAATTTTACCTGCAAATGAATGGGACATGGAGTCTCATCATGCCAATGAAATTAGTCAGAAGGAAAAGGACAGTACAGGAATGACCGCATTCACAATAGGATACAAATAGATACCAGTGTTTTACTAAACATGGGAAATGGTAATGGCAGATTAAAAACTCACCACTGAATATACACACAAAGAGATCTCATGATAAACCCCAAACATCTGCAGGGCTAGCCACAATGTGTGTAAGATAAGAGGGGTAGAGGTATTTTATATACAGAGAGAGAGAGATAGAGAAAGAGAGGAAACTGGGGTACCTGCTTTTAATAAGGCTGCCTTGGGGCTGGAGGAGGCGCCACGTGGTGCGGTAGTCATGTAAAAAAGCACCAGTGGAGGGATGGGTGTTGGAATACTCCAGTGTCACTAAAATTAAACCAATTATGAATCACCTTTGTAATTGTATGTTTCACGGATGTATAATAAAAAAAAAGCAATAAAAATACAAAAATAAAAGTGCAGATAATTGATTATTTTTGTCTTTCCTGTTCATTATTTTGAAAGCAAGTTACTTTTATTTCTTGGCCACACCATCTGTACTCTTATGATGAATCCTGGCCCATTTGGTGGACTATATGGGATGACAGGGATTGAACCCAGGTCGTCACAAGCAATAAGGCAAGTGCCCCATCCATTGTAAGGTTTCGGCCCCTCTCTTTTCTTCTGGTTCTTAAGTAGCAGCACCAAAAGAAAAAACAATACATGTATGCTCATATGACCCAATATGTAAATTTGTGCACCAGATCAGATTTGAACCTGATTTTTGGGTTTACTCCTTGCTTTTTTTTTCATATCATAGAAACACATTAAAGAACAATGGAAGCCACCGGATTATTTTCTCGGTTCAAAAAAAAACATTTTCAGCCATTCAAACAAAAACTACTTTGTTCATCTGCATTTGGGAAGATTTTCAAAAGTCAGCCTACACTTCCTTCAATGTATTTTTTATAATCGCTACTAGATTTTTTTTAAAATGAGAATGAAAAGAAAATAATACCTAGAGATTTTATTATGCAATGCTTATTTATTTTCTTTCTTTAACACTTGCAAAGTCTCAAACTCAAGAAGATAAGGGGTTATCTCTGGACTGTCTTAGGCCAACCAGGTTGATGGAAAAATCCCAGAGGCTAAGAGGAAAACCCAGTGCGGCAGCATTATCACGGGTCCAATAGTCCTCCGGGTTACAACTGTGCTCATATGTTTCTTAGCAGAAGTCGGAATGGAAAACGCTTAATCTGTCATTTCTTGCTCTTTTTCTAATGATTTAAATTGTGTGGCGATATTGGCTCTTGTTTGGAAGAAAAACATTGATAAGTGTAAAGGCAAAGACTTACAAGGTAAGAATACAAAACATTTTTGTATTTTATTCCACTGGAAATTTTCCTACATATTTAACTGTGAAGAGGCCATACCGGATAAAAAAATTCTCCCTAATGAAATTTGGAGCTTTTTTTTTGCATGTATCATTCCAGAATGGTGCATATAAAAAAATATCTTGTCTGGCTATAATGTTTTATCCAAAAGTTTTCATGGCAATTTTTTATTGTGAGAACAAAAGTTTTAGCTCAAGCTCCCCAAGATATTAAGATAATGGTTTTGTGTCTGCAGTGATTTATATCCTTATACCTTACTGCTTTCAATTCCATTGTTTATTCACATAGGAATGCATCTTTGATTATAACTATACAGACCAAACATTAGCACTTTTTATATTATATTTTGTCTCCCCAGGTTAGAAATCAGAGCAAACATTAGTACATCTTTTCTTATCCCTAGGAATTAGAATCGTAAAAAGCAACCGTGTAACAATACCTGTTTCCAGCTGTTATTTCTTGCCATCTGTAGTGGTAAAAAATAATTTAATAATTATTTGGTACTTAATGAGGTACCAGGGTCCCAGTTAAATTCTGTTGTCTTAAAATATTTAGCATCTAATAGAACTGTGCACCCAAAATATTTTTGCTTGTATAAATATATATATCACTTGTATCACTTGTCTTCCATTGTTCATTGATTTGATAAAGTGGGTACCAGTAACACCTCTATACTTCCTGTCACATACTAGTGGCCCAAGAACATCTGTTCCCACCAGGAACATGAAGTGAGCCCTCCAAACCATACATTCAGGTCACTGGAATGAGGTCTATAATTGTTACTGGTTTTTGGCATATCAAATATAACTTACGGGTAGCTTGCCAGGCTATGCCATGTGGGTGGTATATTCCTCAGCAGTAGGTTCTCAGTTCGTGCATTTACTGATGAACTGTGCACAGCAGCGACACAATGGGGAGAGATCAGCTAATCTCTTGGGTGGAGCTCTGATGAGCTGTGGAGTCCGGATGTTGACAACATACATATATATTATGTTTTTATGTATTCTATTTATATATTCTATTTATTTATTCTATTTTATATATTTTACTTACTCTATTTTATATATTCTATTTATATATAAATAGATAGTAGATTGTAGATATAGATATATGCAATTAATTTATTTAAAGCACAAAAATATGTATTACTATTTGCATAGCCAAGATCTCGAAAAAATGAAGTACCTAAGAAGAGATGACTAGATAAGAAACTATGGTAGAGATACACTGCAGAATACTCTAAAACATGCAATTTGCTGCTATGTGGGTAGATCTGGAGGAGTATCATGCATGAAGTTAGAAAGAAGAGGGACAGGAACAAAATGATCTCTCTCATATAGTAGGGGAAGTAAGGTAGACAGAGGCTATGGAACCTAAGAGCTGGTCTATAGAATTGAATTTACTCTGGCCTGGGCACAGGGATTTGGAGTGACACTGGTGGAGGGTGTGGAGTTAAAGATACCACATGTGTTTGAAAACGTGATTGTGGCATAATCCCATATAATGTGTAGTATTGCAAATTAGGATATCTAAAAATGATTTTTAAAAAAAAATGGCTTTAGCATATTCACAGTTATGTTAATCACTGTAGTCAATTTTAGAAAAACTTTTGTCACCCCAGAACAAATCTTATATACATTAGTTATAACCTTTGTATTGTTCTATTCTTTCACACATTTTATTTCTAACATTAAGTTATCAATAATCTACTTTCCTTTACTTTTCAAGGGATACTGATAGTTTTTTAGTCAAATTTAGAGAATGTGAGAGGAAAGAAAAGAAGAGAGAAATATGTGCTCAAAACAAATATGGGTTTCTGAAGAAAAGAAACACAGAGAGAATGGATTTGAGGGCAACCTTATACATAATCTCTCCAAACAGTCTAAGCTGAAATTCTCTGCATATCTAAAATTTAGTCTGGGAGATGTCACAGGAAAAACTGGGACTTCTTTTCAGGGTCCTTTCTTATAATTATTAAACCTTTAGATTCTGTTTATTATTAATGATTTAAAACATGAAGCAATATTGGCTCTTGTTTGGAAAGAAAACATTAATAAGTGTAAAGGCAAAGATTTAAGGTAAGAGTACAAAACATTTTACATTTCATTCCACAGGAAGTTTTTCTACATATTTAACTGTGAAGAGGTCATGTGGATAAAAGAAATTTTCCCGAATGAAATCTGGGTCTTTGTTTCAGAAGAGTCCATCTTTCTCCAAGGTGCTGTCTCAGTTTCTTCATATCCAAAGATCTCAGGATTTGAGTCTCAAAGTAATATGTTAATCATCATTTAAAAAAAAAACAAGTTTCAAAGACACAATTTATTCATGAGTGTCAAGCACACAATGTTTCAACACTTATTCCTTAACCAGCGTCCACTTCCCTTCAAAATGTCTCCAGTTTCCTTACCCCTACCACAGTATGCCTCAATAGAAGGAACCTTTTTCCAGTTTTGTTTCTCTCCCTCAAAATCTGTGGTTTTACAGTACTGTTTCCAGTAATGTATTGTGCATATAATTTTACCTACTTTCAGCACATTTTCTTCTTCATTTCAAATGCCAATTCCTCCACTATCTTCTTAGTATTTCCCTTCCTGACAATATACCTTGGAATCCCCAAGTGAGAGCTTCATTTTATTAAAATATCCAAGGTCAGACAAAACATGGATCAGGAGGTCTTATCAGTGGGCAGAACCTACTGCAAATGTGTAGGGTTAGGTGATACAAAGAAAAGGAACAGTGTACTAATAATTATGGTAAATAATAACACCAGCTTAGAACTGAGCATTGAAAGTAGGCAATAGGATATTCATGATAATCTCTAAATGTATATATTGCAATACACAATGTGTAAGAGAAGAGAGAGAGAATGAGAGAGAGAAAGAGAGAGAGAGAAGTGAAAATTGTCTGACATAGAGGTAGCATGGGGGAGATTATGGGACATTGGTGGAGAGAAATGGGCACTGGTAGAGGGATGGGTGCTGGAACACTGTATGACTGAAAACCCAAATATGAACATTTTGATAACTATATCTCACGGTGGTATAATAAAACATTTAAAAATAAAAACAGCAGACCAGATTTTATTTCCAATGCCCTTGAACTTTTGTTATTCTAACTATGTTTCTTTTTCTCTGCTTACGAGAGAGATCATTCCAGTCTGGCCCTCCCCTCTGACTTCCCTTCGTGCCACATGACTCTCGCTAGAAATTTCCGTGTTGCTGCATTGCTTTGGACTGCTGTGGGGCCTGGCAATTTATTTTAAAGGGTGTCACCCTCCCCATATATCTTTTAGTTTTTATGTATTTTCCTACTCTAAACATTTCCATATAAATGGAATTATATTAGATGATTTCTTATGACTGGTTTCTCTCATCTCGTAAAAATTGTCTAGGTTCCTTCATGTAGTATTTCTATTATCACTCCATTATTTTAAAGATTTTATGATATAACTTTGTATAAATATACCCCATTTTGCTTACTCCATTTGTCACTTAATAGATATTGGATAGCTTCCAAATATTAGCTATTATGAATAAAATTGCCTAAGGTATCTGCATACATTTTTTATATGGATGAATGCTTTCATTTCCTTTGGATGTATAACCCGAGTGGAATTTTTTGAGCCATGTGGTTACTCTACCCACTTAACTAAGAAACTGCCAGATTGTTTCCCAAAGTGGTGGCACCATTTTCCATTCCTCTTATTAGTATGGAAGAATACTGTCCTTTCCAAATCTTTTCGGTACTGCTATGATTTATAATCATATATTATGATTATATATTATTATAAATATATTTATAATAATATATTTAAGACATATATTATGTCTTTAAAAGTTTAATCATATTTGTGTTATCTAATTTGTCTTATATTTATAGTTATTTGAATAATAGTAGTTTCAAGCACATTTTAATGCATTTAATTAACATTGTGTATCTTGATGATGTCTTGTCCTTTTTAATTTTTTATTATTGTATTTTTAACATCTAAAATATACCCTAGATACAAGTACCTTTATTACTATATGATTTATGAAAGTCTTTAATTCTCTGCTTTCTTTTATTGTCTCTTTAAAACACATTTTTTTGAATAAGTTTGATGTATCATTTTAATTTTGCTGTTTGATCTTCATTTCAAAATTATGTCCAAATAAGAATTCAAACCTAAATATATGAAAGCTTACCTCTACACCTTTTGTGATTTTAGTTTTTACATATGAATTCTGAACCAATTTTTGCATTGTTATAAGTGAACATTTAATTCTCATTCTAATGGTGTGATTTTTTCAGTTGTTCCAGTATCATTTTTTTGAAAAGGTTTTTCTCTATCCATAATGAGATCAGTCACCTCGGAAAATAATCAGTTGGCCATATAGCTATTGATTAACTCCAGGGTTCTATCTCTTTAAAATGTCTGTCCTCATGTCAGTACCAGATTGTTTAATAACCAACATTTTATACTTGAATCCACAATGTAAAAGCCCTCTCCAATTTTACTTATTTATTTTTTGTACAACTTTAAAAGTACTTCTTGTCTCCTTTACAACTTCATACAGATTTACAACATGCTTGTGGATTTCTCCAAGGCCAGATATGATATCAAAGGAAGTATATAAAATCTGTAAAAGTTATTTATGGCATGATCCTTTTTTTTTTTTTATTTTTAGGACCACACAGATCAGTGCTCAGGCCTTTCTCCTTGCTCTATGGTCAGGAATCATTTCCTGGTGGTGCTGTGTGTGGAGGACTTGTTGAGGGTGTCAGGGATCAGTCAGGGACACAAGGCCCAGATATTCCCTGCTGCGTGTTGCTTTACACCCTGGGGGTGAGTTCTGTTTTTTAACAAGTTTAGGCCTTAAAATCCATCAATGCTTTAATGAAATACTTTAATTCATTTTGATATTCTTTATTAACTTCCATCAAAGTTTTAGAGACTTGATGTGGGGACTCTCAAGTAGTGTTCAAGGAACCTGTGACCCATCCCCAGCAATTTTCAGGTACGTGTACTTGAAGGCGATACTCTTAGAAGACCTGACTCAGTGAGGGCCCTAAGGATAGTAGTACTGCCTGGGATCGGAGTGTGGTGATGGCCCGGTTATCCCTGTGATATTAGGATGCTTGCAGGGTCATAATCAGTAATGCTAGAATCTGAGGACCATGTGGGCACCAGAATCAGACCAAGTCTGATGCATGCAAAGCCCAGGCCCTACAACTGATTTCTATGCCCCTATTTTTAGAGTATGTTTTTTTTTGGGAGGACAGGATTTTAGATCATACCAAACAGTGCTCAGAGGCTACAACTAGGTGAGTGCTCAGGAATTATCCATGAAGGTGCTCTGGGAATGATTTGTGGTGCAGATATGAATAAGGTCAGAAGGATGCAAGCAAAATACTCTAACTTCTGTGCATTTTTCGGTCCTCTAACAGAGTTTTAAAGAGGATTGTTCTAGTTCTTTTGTTTCCTTGTCCATAGCCCAGCTGATCAGGGCTTATTCCTGGGTCTGTGCTCAAAGATTATTCCTAGCAGTGCTCAGAGGGACTGCATACCGTGCTGGAGAGAGAGACCAGGTTTGTTGCACACAAGGACAGCTCTCTTCCAGCTACTATCTCCGACATAAATTCTAGGTTTCTTCGTTAGTTTTATTTGCAATTTTATTGCTAGTTATTATCGTGATGTTTTTGTAAATAAAACATTTTATTTATATTTAGATTTTTATTGCATATTTATAGAGATATAATTAGTAGTTCATTACTGATTATGTATCCTACAACCTAAACTTTGAGCTTAACATATTATGAATTTTTTAGGATCTTCTACATAATAATTATGCAAATAGTGAATGAAGTCAATCTGATTTTCAAAAAGTATTAACATCTGCTTAAATATTTGATAAACTAATTGATAAATATTTTTATAATTGCAAGTACTATATAGAACAGAAGTGAAACTTAAAGGTTATTCTTGTTTTGTTCCTATTTTTATAGGAAAGTCTTTCAGGTTTTTACCAATATTTATAAACTTAGACCTCGGATATCCATAAATACTCTTTCTAAGTTGATGGACGTTTCCTTCTAGTTCAAGTGTGTTGAGAATACATTCCCTCCTCCCGCCTGCCCTCTCTCTTCTTCCCTTCCTTCTTCCCTCCCTATCTTCCTCCTTCCTCCCTTCCTTCCCTTCCTTCCTTCCTTCCTTCCCTTCCTTCCTTCCTTCCTTCCTTCCTTCCTTCCTTCCTTCCTTCCTTCCTTCCTTCCTTCCTCCTCCCCTCCCTCCTCTCCCTCCTTCCTTCCTTCCTCCCTCCCTCCCTCCCTCCTTCCGTCCGTCCTCCTCCCTTCCTCCCTCCCCCCCCTCCTTCCTTCCTTCCTTCCTCCCTCCCTCCCTCCTCTCTCTCTCTTCCTCCCTCCCTTCCTCCTCCCTCCCTCCCTTCCTTCCTCCTTCCTCCCTTCTTCCTTCCTTCCTTTACTCCTCCCTCCCTCCTCCCTCTCTTCTCCCTCCCTCCCTCCCTCCCTCCCTCCCTCCCTCTTTCCTCCTCCCTTCCTTCCTCCTTTCCCTTCCTTCCTTCCTTTCTCCTTCCTCCCTTCCTCCCCTTCCTCCCTTCCTCCCTTCCTTCCTTCCTTCCTTCCTTCCTTCCTTCCCTTCCTTTCCTTCCTTCCTTCCTTCCTTCCTTCCTTCCTTCCTTCCTTCTCTTCCTTCCTTCCTTCCTTCCTTCCTTCCTTCCTTCCTTCCTTCCTTCCTTCCTTCGTTCCATTTTGAGCTAGTCTGGGCTGTACTCAGGACTTTCTCCCTGGTCCTGTGCTCAGGGATCACTCCTGATGAAGTTTGGACATCATGTGGGGTGCTGGTGATTGAAACTGGGTCATTTTTGTGCAAGTTATGTGCTATACCCATGTCTCTGTCCTTTCAGCCCTGAGTTTTATTTTACTTTTGTATTGTTAAAGGGTATTTGACTTTATCAAGTGATGTTTTTAGTCTGTTTTGAGACAACAATTTATTTTCTTTATATGGTACAATGCATTGGTTGTTTTGATTATAAATTTAAGTTTGCTTCTTAGAAAAATCCCATTTTTTATAATGTTTAATGATTTTCATATATTGCTAGATCTAGTTTGCCAATATTTGTGGAGGATATTTTCATCTATGTTCAAGAAATATTAAATTGTGGCTTTAAAAAAACTGACATTTCTATTTTATTAGTGGTTGTGATGCTCATCTCATATAATGAGTTAGAAAAGTTTCTTTCCTATTTTCTGCTAGAGGTTGTAAAGAGTTTGTAGTAATTTTTAAAAAATGTTTGGTAGAATTAAGTGTTAAAAGCCAGATGGGCCTGGCTTTTCTTTGTGTTTTTTTTTATCACTTATTCAATCTGTTCATTTATTATAGGTCTATCCAGATGGTTTAATTCTTTTGAGCTGGCTTTTAGCAGTTAGTATCTTTCTAGGATTTTTTTTCATTTTTATCTGGATTATTTTCTTTATTTTCAATTGTGTGTTGTATCCTTTTAAAAATTATTTTTGTGTCTACAATAGATTATTATTTATAATATTAGTGATTTTTTGAGTATTCATTTCTTTCATAGTCAGTTTAACTCAAGTTTTGTTAATTTAGCTGATCTCTCAAACAATACATTTTATCACTGATTTTCTCTATAGCATTTTGGTAATTTCTGCTCTAAATTCTTTATGTTTCTCTCCTAATATTTGCCTGATAGTTAAAAGTTAGTTTATTATTTGAGGAATAATTCCTGTAGCTATAAATTTCTTCTCTAAGTATATGTTTGTTTTTATCTGTATGTTTTAATATGTGCCTCTCTAATTTATTTCAAAATAGTTTTTAATGTTCCTGTTCCCTGTGATTTATTTGATGTATTGATTTTTATGAATTTCCTATTTAATATCTATGTACTTATGAATTTTCTAATTTTTTTTCTATTTATACCTAAAGACATTCCATTTTACTCAGAAAACCAACTGTATTTACCATCCTCTTAAATATATGAGACATGTATTATGGCTTGGCATATGGTCTGTACTGGGCATTGTTTGATATGCAGGAGAAAACTGAATATTCTGCTGACATCTGAGAAAGTAATCTGTAGACATCTACTAGATTTAATTAATTTAGTATTGCTGACATCTTCATCTCCTCATTGAGCTTTTGCTTAGTTCTCCTAGCCATTGTTGCAAGTGAGATAGGGATGTTTTTAGTTGTCATTGTTTGTGCTCTATTAATATATTTATAACATTTTTTGCTGGATTTTCGTTTATTCTATAGTTTTTTTGCATATATATCTAAAGTTCTTTTAAGTGCCTAAGTGATTATACACTGTTATATCTTATTCCTTTATTTTAAAACCCCTATGCTTAAATTTCTAAACACTTTCTGTTCTTTTGTGATTAGATTCCGTGCTCTTTATTTTATGCTCTCCATCTTCCTGTTTCCTCCCATGAGAAAACTATCTGACCCACAATTCTTGGAGTTGCTATTAGGGCCAAGGTTGTCCCAAAATTGCCCACATCAAAACTGAGCACTCAAATCCAGTGTCAGTAAAGTATCAAACTCAATTTATAGTCTTGACTTGCTTCTACCATAAATATAACTTCCATGTAACCAGAATGCCCATGTTATCAGCAAGGCAATATGTGATATGGACTTCATATTATACAGTGAAAGAAGGAAGAGATTTAATTTTAATTTTTGGAGAGATTCTCATACAGTTGTTTTGTTTTATTTTTCACAGAGGTTGAAGCAAATGATAATCAGCAAGGAATGACTGGGTTGTGCTGAAGAAATGATAACTCATTTACTGTGGATGAGACTATTTTTACTACTTCCTGGTTCAGCCTCAATGGAAAAAATAAGGAAATTTATCAGAAAAGTAATGATAGAGCTTCCTTATAGCACAAAATATTATTCTAAGTTTTGGCATCTATCCCTCCAAACATGAAAAAATACTAATCAAAAAGACATATTTGGCAGCCCAAGTGATAGTAACACAGGCAGGGTGTCCTCGCAGCTGACCTGGGTTTGATCCCTGGCATCTCATATGATCCCCTGAGCATTGCCAAGAGTAATTCCTGCAGAGCCAGGAGTAACCCCTGAGTTTCATCAGTGACCCAAAAAGGAAAAAAAAAGATATAAGTGCATTTTAATTGTAGCACTTAGTGCAATATCAAGATATGAAAATAACCCGAATGTTTGACAGCTGATAAATGGATGTATACGTAATGGTGCAAATATGCAGTGGAAAATTATGCAGCTAAAAAAAATGAGATTATGCAGTTTGCTACAACATGGATGGAACTGGCTGAGGGAAATAAACCAGAGGGATAAAGACAAGCCCAGGATGTTCTTATCCTTGGTTATGTACAGAGAAACAGAAAAGGGGTACATTGTTGCTATTAGTTAATAACAAATGTTAGGCACTAGCATAAAAACTGAGAACACCAGTCAGGGAGTAGGTCTACTAGGGGTCACATGAGAGAGAGCATGCATTAGTGAGGTGTCTTGGTTAGTGAGGCTTGGCAACTGTACATGAAGATCTTAAGTATCGGTCAACACCATGGTAAACACATTACCAATATACCATATACTTTTTTTTTTAGCATTTTATTATACCACCGTGAGATATACAATTACAACGTTGTTCACGGCTTGGGGTTTCGGTCACACAGTGTTCCAGCACCAGCCCTCCACCAGTGCCCCTCAGCCACCACCCATGTCCCCAATTCCCTCCCCCCTCCCACATCCTGCCTAAATGGCAGGTTCTTTATCTCTCCTCTCCTCTCCCTCTCTCTCTCCTCCTTCTCCCACACATTGTGGGTTGCACTACGTACACTTAGAACCCATCATTCGCATTTTTTTGTCTGTATTTAATGCTCAGTTCTATGTTAGTATCAGAACTTTAGACATTTATTCACACATGTTCCCTTCTCTATCTAAACTAACCTCTGACTCCCACACGCTTGTGGTAATTTCCACTTTCTATACCATATACTTTTTAAAAAGCTATCAAGTTCATTTTCTTTGAACTCTCATTAACACTGTATTCTTTTTTTTAACACTGTATTCTTTTTTACAGAGCATTATCCCTGGTATGAAGAGATATCTCACTGTTGTTTTGATTTTACTTTAACTATCATCAATTACTCTTTTCATTTTTGAATGGGACATTTCATTTTGTTTAGTTTTGGTTATTGACTTTCATGTGTTTTTTTTTATATCGAAAAATAGTTTTGGTGATTCAGAATTCTTGGTTTATAGTCCCTTTTCTTATCATCTTTTTTTTTTTTTTTTTTTGCTTTTTGGGTCATACCTGGCAATGCTTCCTGGCTCTTTGCTCAGGAATTACTCCTGGCGGTGCTCAGGGTACCATATTGGTTGCCAACCGGGTCAGCCACTTGCAAGGTAAATGCCCCTACTTGCTGTGCTATCTCTCGGGCCCCTCATTAGCATTGTTAAAGTATCCTTTCATTGCCTTTTTTGCTTTAATAGTTTCTGTAGTAAAATTAGTGCTAGTTCTTATTGCTTTTATTTCCACTAATAGCAATGGCTATGTGTTGGGTAGCTGCTGGGGTCCCCCAACAATACCAGGAAGTGAGTTCCCTTCTACCTCCAAAGCCTGCGGGAATGAATGAAAACTCAGAAATCCGGCACAGTTTTAAAAAGGATTTTCTATCACAGATTCCGATATACAATCCAAGAACAGGGAAAAACTCCGCACTCTGGGTCCCAGCTAGGAGCCAGTCACATGTAGGCCAAGATGGCTGCCACCACGTGTTGAGCCCAATAGAGAAGGGAGAGGATGGAGAGAGGAAAATGCCAAGAGGGGCCTGAGAGATAGCCAGTGGGTAGGGTGTTTGCCTTGCACAAGGCCGGCCCATGCCGGCCTGGGTCCCATCCCTGGCATTCCATATGGTCCCCCGAGCACTGCCAGGAGTAATTGCTGACTGCAGAGCCAGGAGAAATCCCTGAGCATTGCCGGGTGTGACCCAAAAAAAAAAAAAAAGAAAAAAAAAAAGAAAATGCCAAAAAAAGAAAAAAAGAAGCCTAAATGGCAAAAAGGCCCCTTCTTCTTATCCTAGCTTCTTTTATAGACTGAAACCCTCCATAATCTTCTAGCCCAACCTATCCTGGGCTGGGCTGTCTAGAGATGAATACAGGTAAATGATCCTTTTGAAATGCAGATCTTTAGGTGAGCTTTTGGCTCAAGCTTCACAAAAGCCAGAGCTGATTTCCAGAGGCACAATCTCCCTAGCAGAGAGAGGGAGGGACTACATCTCTGAACAGGAAAGCAGTTCAGAATGCAATTTTTAGGAAATGGCATTAATACTTTTTACTATGAATATATAGCTAGCAGATCCCAGACTCTGGATTCCACTAAGGTCCAAAAATCCATCAGAATAATTCACTTTGGCATTAGCTTTAGAATCAGAGACAAGTTTGTTTGCCCGGAGGTGCACTGGCATGTCTCTAAACTAGGAGAATTGATAACATTATGGTTTGATCCAACGTGGTCAAGCACTCTAGGGATATCTACATGTATGTCCCATGCAAGGACCCGAGGAACAGAATATTGATCTGGGGCAAGCAAGATTCATGATACTAAATTTATGCATAAGAAATTATGAAATCAGTCCAATTCTGCCCAAACTCCCACTGTGTCTGCTCCGGGAGATTCCCAAAGGCAGGGACCAGCTCTCCACATAAGCTAAGTGTAGCTGGAGGCTAAGATTCAGTAGGGCGTGTCACCCAACAGCTATGTGTTTCTTTTGCATGTGTTTTTGTGAATCTATTTTTTTCAGCTCCTGGATCTTAGCACTTTAATAATTATAATATTTTGCTGTAGTATTTTAAGTTCTATAGATATATGTCAAAATGCTATAGCAAAACTATAATCTACTCTATATTTGAATATAGAAAATATCCACATATAAATTACACAGAGGTTTTGATTTGAGGTATAGATATTTTAATCAGAGTTGAATAATGTTAAAAATTATTTGTGCTGTCATACACATATGTTATTTGTTTCTTGTTTTTCTGTGCTTTTTAATCCACCTCTGTGCTTCAATCTAAACATTTCTTATTGACATATTTCAAGGTAAGTAATATAGCACTCCCGTATCTGTTCTCTGTATCTGTTAATATATTCTTCAGAAATCATAGCCATTATGCCTTAAATATTCTATCCTTTAATATTTCTGTTTAATTTTCTCTATAATTTTTATTATTTTTTTAAAAGTTTTGCTTGCTAATTCTAATAATGGTCACTTATCACTTGTCTTCCTGTTTATCGATTTGTTCGAGTGGGCACCAGTCACATCTCCATTCATTGGGAATGAGGTCCATTATTGTTAGTGTTTTTGGCATATTGAGTACACCACAGGTAGCTTGCCAGGCTCTACCGTGGCTCTGGGTTCATTCCAGGGGATCCAGTCTCTAATAATGTTATAATCTCTTAAACATGCTCACTGATGATATCTTCATCAATTACTTTTTGTTGTTGTTTTTGATCCACACTCAGAAACACTTTCAGATCTTTCTCCTTGTTCCTTCTTCTACACTCAGGACTCACTTCCTGTAGAGTGGTCGGACAATATGGTATACTGAATATTAAATCCGGAGTCAGTCACATATAGGGAAAGCATCTTAGCTGCTATACTATCTCTTGGTCCCTATATGTTCTTTTTCTAAATTGCATTTTTTGGCATTGAAAGCTTTTACATTGTGGAATACTGATTTAAGTAATATCTTCTTATCTGACTTTGTGGTAAATGTAACTTTGTAATAAACACATTTGATATACTTGGAACTACTCCCAATTTTAGTCTACCTAAGGTTGGAGATAGTCCCATTTTCTATTACATTGTTTTTTATCTAAGCAAGTGGTCATTATTGTTGAATCATGATTTTTTATTTTTTGGTCATAATTGAAAACCTACATTAATTGCTAAGGTTAGAAATTTGCTTGGCTAGTATCCCAGCATCTCTCCAGAGAAGAATAATGTAAAAACCTTTTTTTTAGCTCTCAGTCTTGTAGGAGTTGCTCTTGTCTAGGTTATTACCTCATTGAGTCCTGAATATTGAAATAAAAATTTACCCAAAGAGCAGAGGAACACTTTTATGTAGACTTCTTTCCTTCCCTTCCCTTCCTTCCCTTCCTTCCCTTCCTTCCCTTCCCTTCCCTTCCCTTCCCTTCCTTCCCTTCCCTTCCCTTCCCTTCCCTTCCCTTCCCTTCCTTCCCTTCCCTTCCTTCCCTTCCCTTCCCTTCCCTTCCCTTCCTTCCCTTCCCTTCCTTCCCTTCCTTTCCCTTCCCTTCCCTTCCCTTCCCTTCCTTCCCTTCCCTTCCCTTCCCTTCCCTTCCTTCCCTTCCCTTCCCTTCCCTTCCCTTCCCTCCCTTCCCTTCCCTTCCTTCCCTTCCCTTCCCTTCCTTCCCTTCCTTCCCTTCCCTTCCCTTCCCTTCCCTTCCTTCCCTTCCCTTCCCTTCCTTCCCTTCCCTTCCCTTCCCTTCCCTTCCCTTCCTTCCTTCCCTTCCCTTCCCTTCCCTTCCCTTCCCTTCCCTTCCCTTCCCTTCCCTTCCCTTCCCTTCCTTTCCTTCCCCTTCCCTTCCCTTCCCTTCCCTTCCCTTCCCTTCCTCCAAAGAGAAAGAAAAAAGTGAAAGTGGAGCTCATCTCATTTAATTTTCTTCTCTCAAGGAGTGTAGCCTAACTTTAGCTGTTTTCCAGTACCTTACAACTTTCTTTTTTTTTTGTGTGTGTGTGTGTGTGTGTGTGTGTGTGTGTGTGTGGTTTTTAGGGGGAGAGGATGGAGGGCATCTAGTTTACTGTGTAGCAATAGATTTTTATACTATAGCAAGCTTTCATAGTTGAAATTTAAAACCAGAGGATTACTTGATACCTATGGGAACTAGCTAGAATAAAGAGTAGTTAAGACAATTGGTTAACATAATTTGGGGGGCACAGACATTTAAGGAATTTAAAGATAATAATGACACAACCAGAAACTGAGAAACAATCATGAGGATAAAGAGATGAAAAACTCCAAGAACCCAATTAAAAGAAGAATGCCATAGAGATGATGTGGCCTCTATTTCCAGCCACTGGGTCAGTAAAGTATGCAAACTGAATTAATTTTATTTAGCAGAAAAACTCATGTTAAGTATTAGCTTTGGTTTCCAGTTTATAAGCAATGAAGGAGAGGGACTATTTTTTTTTTTTTATTTTCAATAAATGGCTTTTCTTTCTCAGGTGTCCTATTCGGATGCCAATTGTCTAAGTCATCATCCTGCAGTAACCAGGGTTCCCTGGTGTGTTCTGGGGCTAATGACCACCAATCCTCCACTCCTGAGGCTGATGGGCAAAGGAATGGTGTTGCAGGACACCTAAAAAGCCTCTGCATCTGCCCTGGATTGCCTCCTGCAGGTCATTTTATAGATAGGGGGTAGTCTGAATGTGGAAGTCTTATCTGACCATGTATTCTGTACTAGCTGGTATAAATATTCTCTCATGCTACCACAATCATCATGAGACTAGCTAGATCTTACCAGCATATTTGCCTGGCCACGTTGGATCTCTAAGTAATTAGACCAGAGAGAAATGCTGTTTGCCTCCAAGCAAGCAAAGCAAGCATGGCTCCCTGATAACTCAAAGGCAACTAAAATACAAAACTACCGTGAAGTAGACGAGACTCTTGTGAAGGCTTGGAGAAATATTTAACTGGCATTAGTATTAGTCTTTGGTACAGAGACATGCCATCTCAGAAACCCCCTTCTCTACCCTATAAAGGCAATTCCAGGCAGATCTTGGCTCAAGACATTAGGTGAGGTGCTGGGAGAAATTACCTAAGGGTATTTGATCCTTCCTGCCGGGGAAGTTACATTTAGCTTATAGCTTCTCCCAGCTCTGCTAGGAGGCTTTGAATTAGCTCTGGGTCCTTGTAAACAGCCAGAAGGCCTCCTGAAGTTGCTACATTTCTATAGAGCTATTTTCCTGTTTTCATCTCTAGATAGCCCAGCCCAGAATGGGCTGGGCTGGGAGTTTGGGCAGATTTCTAGCTATAAAATAAGCTGCAAGAAGAAAGAAGCTCTCTCTTTTTTCTCCCTTTTGCCATTTCGGCTTCTCTTGGTGTTTTGCTTCTCCATCCTCTCCATTCTCTGTTGGGCCTCAACACGTGGTGGCAGCCATCTTGGCCTACACCTGGCTGGGGCCTAGCTGGGGACCCAGAGTCCAGAGGTTTTCCCAGCTCTTGGATTGTATATTGGAACCTGTGATAGTAAAGTCCTTTTAGAACTGCATTGGATTCCTGAGTCTTCATCCATTCCCCGCCAGCTTTGGAGGTAGAAGGTAACTCGCTTCCTGACACTGTTGGGGACCCTGGCGGCGCCCCGACAGAATGGGTCCACACGCTGGTAACCAGTGGCAAACTCAATCAGAGTTATTATAGAAATCATAAAGGGTTGGGGCACAGCAATTATACATAGGTGTGGTTGAACATTAACATAAATGTGAATAGATGTAAAATACTTTCATCAGAGAAAATTATTTTAGGAGATCAAACCAAGGACAGAATCTCATACAGAGGATCCGGCATTCTCAAGTCCTTCTAGGAGATCCGCCAAGGTGGCTCACTATTTAAGCACTTTCTTTTCTTTTTACTGGTAATCCATTAAAATCATCATATTAAATTACTTTTTAATAATACTTATAGTCTGTATTTGTATAGACACAGTAAGAGATGCAGACTTTTATCTGTACCCTAGATTAAGCTTAAATGGTATCTCTGGACTCATGTTAAAGGGAGGCTGTATATACAGAGGCTATATATCCAGAAGACAGATCTCAGACCAGGTTATTTTTTCTTAACTCCAATAGGGTCCTTATTTTGTTACTTTTGCGGGTCATGTCAGAGTGTGCTCTGTGACTGTGCTCTTAACTTATTATACTCCTATGATCCTTAGGGTGGGTAGATTAGTTCTCAGGTTCACCCAAGTCCCTTGATGAGACACACCTTTTGGGAAACAAGGTAGTAAGGTAAATCTAAGGGAAACTAGACTTAAGTAAGTAAGACAGATGCCCAGGATTTAATATTTTCCAGAGTCAGTTAACACTGACATTACAGAAGCATAGCATTCACTTTTTCCCCTGTCTATACAAAAAGGTCATTGCTCTAAAATAAAAGTATGTAAAGAGCATGAAGGAAAGATAAAAAAGCAGTATTTCACTTTACAAATACAAAATTCAGAGGAAGAAGAAGGTTTGACTTTACAAGTTACTGTGTCTGATAAGGAGATATTTGTGACTAACAACTTGAGGGAGTAGAACACAAAGCATTAAAAGCGTTAAAGATAAGGAGGAGGTGTTAGAGAGCCTTGGGAAATTTGAGTGTGATCTCAGGAGCCTTGAAATCATAATCCAACATTTTTCATGGAGGGAAGGTGATCTTATCTCATTAAAACTGTTATAAATTTTATGACTAACAACAGGCAGTCACCCACTTCAGTTCCACCCTTGAGAATATCATGTGACAATTAGAATGGGAAGGAATGGGAGTGAAGATAGTTGGCAACTACACCAAATTTGGAACAAACTGATTGTCCAAGAACACAAAATGCAATTTAGAAACAATGGTACATCTGCACAATGGAATATTATGCAACTGTTAGGAAAAAATGAAGTCATGAAAATTGCCTATAAATGGATGCACAAGGAGAATATCATGCTGAATAAAATGAGAGACAAGGAAAAGGACAGATATTGAATGATACATATTGAATTACAGCATTCATTTGTGGCATATAAAAATAATTGTATGACATGACAACCCTTTAATGTATGTTCTGTAATCCATAGTCTGGAGGGGAAGGAAAAGAGAAAGAGAGAGAAACGGAAAGAAATAAAGAACCTGCCATGGAGCAGGGCTGGGGAGGGGGAGGGAACCGGGACGTTGGTGGTGGGAGATGGGCACTGGTGGCGGGATGGGTGCTGCAACACTGTATGACCAAAACCCAAATATGAACTTTTTAATTGTATATCTTTTGTAATTGTAAAAATAAAAAATCAAAAAAAAAACATGCAAGAAGGATAAACAATAAACTAATGCTTTGAATTAAAAAAAAATAATTGTATGGGGGAAATGGGACACTTTGGTGTTTGGGAATGCACTAGTGGAGGGATGGGTTTTGGAACACTGTATGACTGAAACCCCATAATGAACAGCTTTGTAATAGTTTATCACATGGTGATTCAATAAAAATAAATTAATTAATTAAAATGCCAGCCAAAATTATTGTTATAACTTTAGCTTTGACATTTGAGTTTATCTGAAAACATTAATTTTCATAGATTGCATTATGTAACTAGGACTCCAATTCAATCATGGCTCACTGTTATAATTTGGTCTAACTGAGTTTAAGAGTCTTTCCTGAAAACTCTGAACATATTGCTTTTGTCCTGTGAGTGGGAGACTTCCTGGTGCCTACCATGTCTCCAATAAAGTTGTTTCCTGACTAAGGGACTGGAGAAGTAGCATAGTGGGCAGCGGAACTTGCCTTTCATGCTGCTGACCAGATTCCATCTGGTATCCCATATGGTCCCTCCCTTCCCGAGCACTGCCAGGAACAATTGCAGAGAGCAAAACCAGGAGTAAACCCTGAACACAGCTGGGTGTGGCCCCCAAGTAAAAACAAACAAAGAAACAAAAAGCTGTTTGTTTTCTGACCAACTTTGAGGAAGTAACTTTTAGGTCCTGCTCACAACTTCATAGTTCTTCTGTCAGATGTTGTTAATAGTTGACTCCTCAGAGAATTCGACAATCATTTCTCACACTAAGAAACCCCTGTATCCTATGACTACAGTCAACACTAGGAAATCAACAGCAATTTGTTCATTCATATATTTAGTAATGGTTTATTAAATATTTAGTTATGAAAGCCCATGTTTGAGTAACTGGGAGATGAGTGTTACACAAAATACAAATTAGAGCAGATTCCTCAGATAGGTTACAGTTGAGTGAGAAAAACACATTAATCTTAAAAAAAGCTCACACACAAATCTTTCTAGAAATATGTATATATATATGTTTACATGTATATATACATATATACATATATATTTAAGTACAGTTAGCAGTTCTGATGTTTTAATTCCCTAAGATAATTTTAAATTTTAAAAAGGAAATAAGGTATAAGGAGAGAGAGTTGGAAAAGATACATAATCATTCATCCTGATTTGAGAAATGCATTGAAAACTAAAGCTGTGCAATTGAGGTGATTTCTAATATATATAAATGCAGTGATAAGATAGATAAATATAGGTGTATATATAAGAACAGCATACATTTCTAAATTCTTATAAATGAATTCTGACTCCACCCAAAAATACCTTTAATGACCCTTGGTAGAATACTACTCTCTGAGAGACATTGTTAGGAGAAATATTTTTTAAGCAAGGAAAAGACAAGTGAGTCAGTTCCATTAAAATGAAACAACAGGCCCTTACAACTCCATGAGTAATAAACTGTGCATTGATCTTTCTCTCCATTACAAAGATAGAATAGTCTACATTTAAAAGTTGGACATCATGCAGAATTTTAGAATGCTGAAGAAATATAGTATCTCAAAATGAGCATTATTTGTCTCCCCCTTATGGAAAAGGAAAGAGACCCAGGAATTAAAATTACATCTGGTCTATGGCCATACCACTCTGAAGTGGCCATACCACTCTGACTATATATATATATTATCTATATATATATATATATTATATATATATATAGTCAAACATGCCCAGAGATCATCATTTTGTGTGTGGATGTCCTTGCATAAATGTCCTTGCCTGGGAATGTTTGGGTATCTTTCTTTCACTTCATAACTAGCTGGAGAAGTGTGGTTTGATGTACTACACTATACCATCTATGATAAGAGAGAACGGCTTGCATTAGAGTAATAGCTAAAGTGGCTGAGCAAGAACACTGCTGGAAGTGATCATCAAACACACACACAAGCGAGAGAGAGAGAGAGAGAGAGAGAGAGAGAAGAGAGAGAGAGAGAGAGTAGTCCCTGAATATCACCAGGGGCCCCCAAACCAATGAGACAAAAAACAGCTAAGCATCTAGCCTCTGAAATGCAAACTAAGTGAGATAGCGTTGTTATTTTGAGAACAAATAACACACTTTTGTTTTCTCTGAGCATAATGTAACAAAGTACTTCCTATTTTGGATTTATTAAGGTTAGGTCTTAAAGTTCCTTATATACTGAAGAACGAGGGTGGGAGAGTAAATGTAGGATGATGGGAGAAATTTCCTCCTTTCCAGGGACTGGTGGGTAGTCAGGCAGGACTATAGACCCAGGATTGTCTGATAGTGTTTCCAAGTGCAAGAAAGCATCTTTTTCTCATTTATGGGATAACCTAGTAGTGATACAAAGGGATATTATAGACTTTCAGAAGTCATTTCTTATAGTGTTTAGAGTGGTCCTCATGTTAGACTCACATTTTTCATGTGTCTTAATAAAAGTAACTGCCTGTTCTTAGTTGAGTTATGAAGAATGAGGGCAGGGGTCTCTTTGCATGGTATTGGTGGTGAAGTAGCAGTGATTACGGATGGATGACTGCCAGAAACCCTGCTGAGCAGTGGACTTAGGAAAGTAATTGGCAGAAAAAAGTAGCAGAATGAAAATGAATAACAGAGTGAAAGGGATTGCTTGGGAACTTTTGCTGAAGAACATATAAAGACTATTGAAAATGTCTTTGGGAAAATTGGAGACATGTTACTTGTTCTTTATTTTTATTTGAAGAAGAGGTGGTTGAACCATACCTAGCAGTGTTCTGGGCTTACTCTTGGCTCTGTGTTCAGGGATCACTCTTGGAAATGCTGAGGCATATCTTATGTGGTTTCAAGGATTGAACAGACATTCGCTACAATCCAGGAGAGCACCTTATCCCTGTACTATCTTTTCTGGTCCTGAATTAAAAAAATTATTTTCACTTAAAAGTGAAAATACATTTTACCAACTAACTGTACAGTACAGCAAGTTTTGGATAAACTTAAATACTCATGAAACTACTAACACAATCCATTAGCTCATGAAGTTTGCTTCCTTCCCGTTGACTCTGATAATTACTGATTTACTTTTTTTGTCACTATATATTAATTGTTGTTATAGTTGTTCTTTTGTTTTGGGCTAACCTGACTTGGCTCAGTAATAACTCCTGGTGGGCTCAGGAATTATGTGGGAAGGGTGCTAGCGATTGAATTCAGGTCAACTATAAGACAAGGGATTTACCCTTTGTATTATTGTTCTACCCGCTATATATTACTTTTTTATAAAAACAGATATAAATAAGATAAAATATTATTTTTTATTTTTAATCATTTCCATATTGTTTTTTGATATTTTGCATGTTTTGTGGAAATTAGCAATTCAATTATTATTACTATTACTAGTCTCTGTTCAAATATATAAAATGGTTTATCCACTAAACTTTTTGATAGATGCTTGAGTAGTTTCCAAATATTTTCTGTTGTGAATAAAGTTGGTATGTCTATTTACATATAATTCCTTACAGACATGTATTTTCTTTCTTTGAAATATTAGACTATAGAGTAGAAGTACATGATCTTTAATGACATAAAACTTTTTTTTACATAGTGATTATACCATTTTGAATACCCATCAACAAAGATTCAAGAGTTCCTTGTTCTAAATACCATTCTGTACTTGGCATTCTTGCAACTATCAGTTCTTCAAAAAATATTTTTTAGTCATTCCAGAAGATATGTACGGATATTTAAACTTTACTTTCCACAAAAAAAATCCCACTCATTAATCAGGACGAATGAGTTTTCAAGTCATAATTTCAGGTACTAAAAAAAGATTGCTATTACTTTCTATAGTCACAGGATGATGAAATGTGTTACATATGGAATACATAAAGACTTTGCTCTTACACATCAAAATCAAGAGTGATTTGTTACAGAACAGAGACTTAACTGTCTGCTCCTTTCCCACCTTCCTTCACTAGCACCACACACAAAGTTGAGAAGTCAGACCATCATTTTTAAAGAAAAAGTAATTGTACACATTGTAAGACTGATTTCACTTGGCTTGGCTATAGTGTTTGGCACTGACTTCAGAAAAATTGCTGTTCTCTTTAGTTGTCACTATCACTGTAGAATCACACTGTGAGATTTTTCTTGACTGTGGTTTCCAAGGTGCTGAAATGATAGAGATACACGTTCTGTAATAGCTGTAGTCTTCATTAAGCAATAACTTAATAGCAGAGAGAGCTGAATGGTTTTCCAACTCCTTTAAAAGAATACAGATTTCTTGCCAGTATTTAGAGGAAGGTTCTTAGAGAATGATTAAATATTTCTCAGAGTGCTTAGCTGCTTTTTCATCATTATTTTGTAGAATTTTAGTTTCAATGAACACCAGATTCTGTCACTTCACTGTGACTTTAGCTGAGCTGAGACAGATATGCACCCACTTTGGAATCATAAAGGTTTTTTCTAAATAATTTTTTTAAGGTGCATCAAGTTTCAACATCCAGACTCCACAGCTCGTCAGAGCTCCACCAAAGAGAAAAGCCGATCTCAAGACCTTCTCATCAGATTCCAAACTATAGTGAAGCCTATTTCAAGCCCAGACATGCCTGATCCAGAGACTCAGATACATGGGGAAGAGCTGCTACCAGCTCTCCCTGTGCTCAGCTGATCAGAAGGCACCTGGGAGGGAAGACAGGTTCTAGCCCTGGCCGGCCAATAGAGCCTTGAAAAATGCCAGAGGAACCCCCCCACCAGGAGGGCAGTCATTCTCAGCATCTGGACTCTACAGCTCATCAGAGCTCCACCCAAGAGAAAAGCCTGTCTCTCCCCATTGCGGTTCATCAGTAAATGCACACAATGAGAGCCTAATACTGAGAATATACCACCCACACAGCAGAGCCTGGCAAGCTACCCATGTCGTATTTGATATGCCAAAACCCAGTAATAATTATAGACCTCATTCCCATGACCTGAAGGAATAGTTTGAGGCTCTTCGTGTTTCTTGAGTGAGCAGATGCCCTTCGGCTATACAAGCGTGCAACAGGATGTATGGAGATGTTACTCAAGCAAATCGATGAACAACGGGAAGACAAGTGACAAGTGACAATATGTTGTATCAGGAGTGGGAGGAGGACAAGGAAGAGAGACAGAAAGAGGAAGAGAGAGAGAGAAAAGCACAAGAGAAAACACTGAATTCCCTTATACTGACTTCTCCAAAGGTGTAGAAAGCCCTACTTTTTTAAACATTTTATATACAAAGCACTGCAAGTCTGATTTGTTTTAATATACTGTTCAAATGTAAGATTCCTAGTAGCAATTGCTTTGTGAGGTTTTGACAAGCAGTTTTGATAGAACTCAGATTTCGCTGTACTTTTGTGCTCTTATCTTAATTCGTGTAAAAAAGAAGTTTACATCTCAATATTTTTATAAATTACTAACTGTGGGGTATTGAGAAATGATTCCAAGAGAACAGCAGCACTTGCAGTGAACTTCATCCCTCTCCAAATGCATCACACTGGAGAAATGAGTCCACTATTGCTGAATAGGATTCCTATTATCTAGCATATAGTTTATATTTCCACAGCCTTGCCCACTCAAGGCTGGCAACCTGGAAAACGGATAAAAACAGATGAGACTAGTATTGAGAGAAGGGAGGTAAAATGCTGAATAAATTAGTTACCATGGCAGGTATCTTAATTTTCCACTATAGTTTGAAAAATTCCTATAGCTTAATTACATTGGATTAACAGGAAAGCTAATCCAGACCAGAAGAGACTAAGAATTGGGAATACTGGTGGATTTGCATGGAAAAATGAAGAGAATTTAAGATTTGTTTCACCTCCTTTTCCCTCCTATAATGTGCAGCTTGTATGTAGTATTAGAACCCTGTGTTCTGTTTTGTAAGAGGAAAGGGTAGACATTGGTGCCCAGGGAGCCAGTCTAGCTTTTTATTAACTCTGATTTAACCACCCTGAGTCTTACTTTCTTTATCAATAAAGCACATTGAAGACAACTAGAGAGATAGTACAACAAGTGGGGCACTTGACTTGCATCAAGCAGACCTGGGTTTAATTCCTGCATCAGATACAGTCCCTGGGGACCATTAGGAGTAATTTCTGAGTGCAGAGTCAGGAGTAGCCAATGCTCTTCACCGGTTTTGGCCTAAAAACTCAAAATAAATAAATAAAACCAACTGTACTCACTAGTTTTTTTTTAAAAATAAATGCCAATGAATGAAAAGTTTGCTATGAACCATGCAGCAATAAACATATATTGTTATAGAAAAGGATAGTGAAGGTATCTTTTAAAAATACCCCACACATCTGTGTATCTAACAAATAAAGAGGTTGAAAGTCTATTTAGAAAACTGTGATTTCCCTTCTAATAATCTTTTGCAATGGTTTATGTTTGTCTTTTAATCCATTCCTTGTGAACCTGGTTCTTTACATCTAGGTTTTATAAGCACTAAATCTTATTCCTCCCATACCTTTTTAAATATGATGGACTTACCCATGACCATTAACCTGCCCAAGCCTATTATCTTTATTTAATGTTTTAAACTAAATCATTTATTTTTTTAAAAAATATTTTATTATACCACCATGAGATATACAATTACAAAGATGTTCATAAGATGGTCATATTTGGGTTTTGGTCATACAGTGTTCCAGCACCCATCCCTCCACCAGTGCCCATTTCCTACCACCAATGTCCCGTTCCCTTCTCTCTCCCCTAGCCTGCCTCCATGGCAGGTTCTTTATTTCTTTCCTTTATCTCTATCTCTTTCTCTTTTCCTTCCCTTCCACATTGTGGATTACAATACATACATTAAAAGGTTATCATGTGTATCTTTTAGCCTGTATTTAATGCTCAGTTCTAGGTTGGTATTAGAACTACTGACAATTATTAGCACACTTCCATTCTCTGTATTACCTAGCCTCTGACTCCCACATGTTCGTGATAAATTCCACCTTTGACAAGTCCTCCTGATCCATGTTTCACTTGACCTTGGATATTGGTATCATAATATGTACATATATATTTATGTCATGCAAATAAATGCAGTTGTTTGATATCTGTCTCTCTCCTTCTGACTAATTTCACTCAATATGAGCCTCTCCATGTCCATCCTTTTATAGGCAAATTTCATAACTTCAGTTTTCCTAACAGCTGCATAGTATTCCATTGTGTAGATGTACCAAAGTTTCTTTATCCAGTCATAAGTTCTCGGGCACACTGGTTGTTTCCAGATTCTGGCTATTGTGAATAGTGCTGCTATGAAAATAAAAGTGCAGATGGTGTTTCCTCTGTATGTTTTTGGCTTCCCAGGGTATATTCCCAGAAGTGATATGGCTGAGTCAAATGGGAGCTCAATTTCTAGTCTTTGGAGGAATGTCCATATTGTTTTCCAAAAAGACTGTACCAGTAGACATTCCCACCAACAATGGATGAGAATCCCCATTTCCCCGCATCCATGCCAGCACTTGTTGTTCTTGCTCTTTTGAATATGTGCCAGTCTTTGTGGTGTGAGGTGATATCTCATTGTTGTTTTGATTTGCATATCTCTCATGATTAATGATGATGCGCATTTTTTTCATTTGCATTTGGCCATTTGAATTTCTTCCTTGTCAAATTTCTGTTCATTTCTTCTCCCCATTTTTTTATGGGGTTGGCTGTTTTCTTCTTGTAAAGTTCTACTTGTGCCTGATATATCCTGGATAATTACCCATTATCAGATGTGTGTTGGGTGAATATTCTTTCCCATTCTGTGGACTGTCTTTGTATCTTGGTCATTGTTTTTTTTTTTTTGAGGTGTGAAGCTTTTTAGTGTCATGTAGTCCCATATATTTATCTTTTCTTCTAGTTGCTTTGTTAATGGTGTTTCACCTTTGAAACACCTTTAGCTTTAATGTCGTGGAGGATTTTTCCTATGTTTTATTCAATTTATTTTATGGATTCAGGTCTAATATTGAGATCTATAATCCATTTTGATCTGATTTTTTTTTGCATGGTGTTAGACAGTGGTCTAAATTCATTCTTTTTACATGTTGCTGCCCAGTTTTCCCAGTACAACTTGTTGAAGAGGCTTTCCTTGCGCCATTTCGGACTCTTTCCACCTTTATCGAATATTAAATGATCATGTGTTTGAGAAGGGGTGTCAGGATACTTAATTTTATTCCATAGGTCCACAGGTCTGTTTTTATTCCAATACCATCACTATCACTATCTTCCCGTTCATCATCTATTTGCTAGAGGGGGCACCAGTAATATCTCCATATGTCCTGTCACATGCTAGTAGAACCCAAAGACATCTGCTTGCTCCAGGAACACAAAGAGCCTCAAACCATTATATTAGGTCATGGAAATGACCTAATATAAATGTTACTGGTATTTGGCATATCAAATACTACACTAGCAGCTTGCCAGGCTTGCCGTGCAGGTGGCAACTGTTGTAGTCACCTCTAAATAAAGCATTTATTGATGAACAGCACCGCCGCAAGCAGGGCTGTGATAGTCTGGTCTGCTGGGTAGAGTTGTGACGAGAGCGGAAGTCCGGATGTGGAAAATGGCCGGCCCCATGGATTAGGGGGTGTCGTCTGGCTTGTTGTGAGGCTCTGCTGGGGTGGCAGGCCAGGGTAGCTAGAACCCGCCATGCCTCCCAGGAGCCTCCCCTTACTTCTGCCTTGTAGTACAGTTTGAAATGGAAAAGGTGATGCCTCCCATCTACTTTTTCCCAAGGATTGTTTTAGCTATCCATGGGGGTTTATTGTTCCATACAAATTTCAGGAGTGTTTGGTCAATTTCTTTGAAGAATGTCAAGGGTATCCTTATAGGGACTGCATTGAATCTGTACAAAACTTTAGGGAGTATTACCATTTTGACAATGTTTATTCTCCCCATCCATGAGCAGGGAATGTGTTTCCTTTTCCTCGTGTCCTCTTCTATTTCTTGTAGCAGTGTCTTGTAGTATTTTCTGTATAGGTCCTTTACACACTTGGTTAAGCTGATTCCTAGGTATTTGATTTATATGGTACAATTGTGAATGAAATCATTTTTTTCTAATATCCCTTTCTTCTTTTTCATTTTTGTATATAGGAAAGACACCTACTTTGGGGGCCCTAATTTTGTATCCTATCACTTGACTATATGTATCTCTTGTTTCTAGGAGTTTTTGGTAGAGAGTTTAGGGTTTTCTAGGTATAATATCATGATATCTGTGAATAAGGATAGCTTGACTTATACCTTGTCTAATTGGATGCCCTTTATGTACTTTTCTTCTCTGATTGCTATGGCAAGTACTTCCAATACTATATTTAATTAAAGAGGTGAGAGTGGGCAATCTTGTTTTGTCCCTCATCTTAGGAGAAAGGCTTTTAATTTTTCCACATTTAGAATGATACTTGCTGTGGGCTTTTTGTAGATGGCTTTGACTATATTGAGGAAGGTTCCTTTAATTTCCATTTTCTGGAGGGTTTTAATCATGAACAGGTGTTGGATTTTGTCAAATGCTTTCTTTGTGCCTATTGATATGATCATATGGTTTTTATTTTTTTCTCTTATTGATATGATGAATTATGGTGATTGACTTGCAAATGTTGAACCATCCTTACATTCCCAGGATGAATCCTACTTGGTCATGATGTATGATCTTCTTGATGAGTCTTTGTATTTTGTTTGCTCGTTCTGTTGAACATCTTAGCATCGGTGTTCATCAGGGAGATTGGTCTGTAGGTTTTTTTTTTCTTTGTGTTCTCCCTCCCAACTTTGGGTATCTGGGTTATATGTGCCTCGTACAAGCTGTGTGGGAGTATTTCTGTTTTTTTTCTGTTTTTTGGAAGATCTTTTTAAGGACTGGGAGTATGTCCTACTTAAAGATTTGGTAGAATTCACTAGTGAATCCATCTGGACCTGGGCTTTTGTGTTTGGGCAGACTTTTTTTAATGAATATTTTATTATATCACAGTGAGATATACAGTTATAAAGATGTACCACTCCTGGGAATATACCCTGGGAAGCCAAAAATAAGCAGTGGGCAGCTTTTAATTACTGTTTCAATTTCCTTGATGATAGGTTTATTCAGGTATTGCAGGTCTTCTTTTTTCAGCCGTGGGAGGTTATAGGACTTCAGGAATTTATCCATTTCTTTAAGATTCTCATATTTCATGGCATACAGACTCTCAAAGTAATCTCTGATAATCTTTTGGATTTCTGTGGTTTCTGTTGTGATGTCCCCCCTTTTCATTTCTGATTCTGTTTATTTGGGTTCTCTCCCTATCTTACAAGTCTTGTCAGTGGTTTGTTGATCTTGTTTATTTTTTCAAAGAAACTGCTCTTGGTTTCATTAACCTTTTGAATTGTTTTTTGGGTTTCCAGCTCATTGATTTCCTCTCTACATTTTATCCTTTCCTTCTTTCTGCCTGGATTGGGCTCCTTTTGTTGGTCTTTTTCTAATGTTTTGAGCTGTGTAGTCAGGTTATTTATGTGGGCCCTTTCTTCTTTCCTGATGAATGCTGGCAGAGCTATAAACAATCCTCTTAATACTGATTTTTCTGTGTCCCACAAGTTGTGATAGTTGATGTCTTCATTTTTATTTGTTTCCAGGAATCTTTGGATTTCCTTTTTGATTTCTTCTATGACCCATTGATTGTTCAGCAGTGAGCTGTTCAGTTTCCAGGTGTTTGGTTTGACTCCCTGTTTCTATGTTGTTTACTCCCCATTTTCAATGCATCATGGTCTGAAAATATAGTTGACACAATTTCTATCTTTTTTATTTTATTGAGGTATGCTTTGTGGCTCAGCATGTGTTCTATCTTGGAAAATATTCCATGCATACTGGAGAAAAATGTGTATTCAGCTCTTGTGTATAACAGATATGTATATATCAAGTAGTCCCTTTTCTTCCATTTCTTCTTCAGGGCCTGTATTTCCTTCATGAGTTTCAATCATGTCGTTCTATCCATAGTTGATAGAGCAGTGTGGAAGTCTCCAATTATTATTGTGCTACTGCTAATGTCCTCTTTGAGGTGTATTAGCTGTTGTTTTAAGCATTTTCTGACCCCTCATTGGGTGCATATATATCTATTAATGTGATTTCTTCCTGTTATACATAACCCTTAATTGATAAGAAATGGCTTCATTGTCCCTTCTAACCTTTTTTCAGCCTGAAGTCTATATTATCTGATACCGATATGGCCACACCGGCCTTTTTGGAGAGTTGTTGGCATGGAGAATTGTCTTCTAGCCTTTCACTTTGAGTCTGTGTTTGCTCTGATTATTCAGATGTGTTTCTTGTAGGCAGAAGAATGTTGCATTCCATTTTTTAATCCATTTTGCCACTCTATGTCTCTAAATTAGTGCATTTAGACTGTTGACATTGAGAAAGATTATTGTGCTGGAATTTTGTGCCATCTTTCTGTTTAAACTTGTTGTGCTCTTGGGTTTTGTCTTATTTTACAATAGACCCTTCAGTCCTTCTTTTTAAAGTTGGCTTTGAGTCCATGTAGTTCCTGAGTTGTTGCTTATCCATGAAGTTGTGTTTCTTTCCTTCATATGTGAATGTAAGTCTGACCAGGTAAAGAATTCTTGGTGAGGCCTGCAGTTCATTCAGCCTTTTCACAATATCCCACCACTGTTTTCTGGCTTGGAGTTTCCATTGGAGAAGTCTGCTATAAATCTTAGAGATGCTCCTTTGTATGTGATTTCCTTCTTTGATCTTGCTGCTTTCAGTATTCTATCTCTATCTATAGTTTTTTTTTTTTTTGCTTTTTATATTTTGTCATTCTAATTAGGATGTATCTTGGAGTATTCTTATTGGGGTTTCTTTTAGCTGGTACCCTGTGTGCCTCCTAAATCTGGAGGCAAGTATTTTTTCTTTTTTGTTCCTCGAATTTCTCAGCAATGATGGCTTTGACAGATTTTTTCTCATCAGGGTTTTCTTCTTGCTCTCCTGGGACCCCAATGATCCATATGTTATTCCCTTTTGGCTTCATCCAGATTATCTCTTGTTGTCTGATTGTTACTTGTGAATTTATTTTCCACCTTCTGCTGTTGTGTAGAGAATCTATGGAACTCGTCTTGGAGATCACTAATTCTTTCTTCAGCAGTTGTTACTCTGCTATGGAGGCCTTCCAGTGTGTTTTTCATTTAATTTACCACACGATTATTATCTGAAATTTCTGTTTGTATTTTGGTCTGCATTTTCCTCATTTCTTCTCTCATGTCCTCTTGTATTTTATTGATTTTGCATTCCAATGCTTCTTTGAGTTTCTTATGCATCCTTAACAATTCTTTCCAAAATTCCTTATCAGAGAGGTTATACATCTCATTTTTATTTCTTGGCTCATCTAGGCTAGTGACTTCATTCACTGAGTTTGATGGAATTCTGTGTTGCTTTACCATTATAACTATTGTAGATTGTAAATGTGTGTTCTTGGGTGGCTAGATAGTACAGTTATTAGGTGTCTGGGTTGTTTGCAGAGATTGGGTAGGTGGCAAGGAATGTTGGGACAAATGCTCACTGGCACCTTATGTAAGATAAATAGTAAGTAGATTGCACAGATGCACTAGCGTCCAGGAGGTTTTGAGTTTTGGGATGTGGGAGGCTGGTTCTGGCCTGTTCCCTGGGGCTGGTTAGTCCCACGGGAGATTCAGGGATCACACACACACCTGTAGGAGGGATGGTAGACATTTCCGGAGGAGCAGGGCAGAAGTGGTCCAGGGTGGATTGGGGGTGTTGTTCCTCGGTCCCATTATTGGTGAAAGTTTTGACCTGTTCCCTGGGGCTGGGTAGTTCTGTGGGAGATGAAGGGATCACAAAGCACTTTTCTATTTTAACTTGTCTTATTAGCCTGGCTCTACAGGCTCTACTGGCTCTACTGGCATGAGACAGGACATATGGAGATATTACTGGTGCCCGCTCTAGCAAATAGATGATCAACGGGAAGATCGTGATCGTGATATATATATATATATATATATATATATATATATATATATATATATATATATATATATATATATATTTCTTGTATCACTTGTATCACTTGTATCACCTGTCTTCCCCTTGATCATCAATTTGCTCTAGCAGACACCAGTAAGATCTCCATATATCCTGTTGTGTGCTAGTGTAGCCCAAGGACATCTGCTCACTCCAGGAACATGAAGAGCCTCAGACCATTCCTTCAGGTCATGAGAATTAGGTCTATAATTGCTACTGGTTTTTGGCATATCAAATATGACAGGTTAGCTTGCCAGGATCTGCCATGCGAGTGGTATGCTTTTAGTAGTAGTCTCTCATCTCGTGCATTTACTGATGAACCACAATGGGGGAGAGATCAGCTTTTCTCTTGCATGGAGCTCTGACAAGCTGTGGAGTCTGGTTGCTTAAAATCACTGCCCTCATGGTGTGGGGATTCCTCTAGCTTCTTGTGAGGCTCTATTGGGTTGGCGGGCCAGGGCTAGAATTCACCTTCCCTCCCTGGCACTTCATGATCATCTAAGCACAGGGATAACTGGTAGTAGCTCTGCCCTATGTGTCTGAGTCCCCCTTGTGTCTGAGTATATATACATATATATGTATATATATATATAATTTTTAAATAAATATATATATAAATTGGAACTAGACACCACCATTCTGTTAATTTCTTCAAATGAGATTTGTTATAGTCAGTAAAACATGCTTAAAGATTCCAGAGACTTTTCTTCTATTTCCATTTCCTTCCACTGAAAAAAATGAAGGAAATATATCTCTAATCTTCCTTTGAGATAATGTGTCTAATTTTTATTACTGAAAAGCATTTCCAAAGAAAAACACTACTTTTTTTATAGGCACTACATAGAAGGAGGAATAAATGAGTGAGGAGGAAGTAAAGAAGTAGAAAAAAGATAAGGGAAATATAAGAAAAGGGAAGGTCAAAATTTTTTAAGATAAAGAAAAAGTCAAGTAATTTGACTACAAAACTTTTTATTTTCTAGAAAATTGCTTTAATGTTAAAATAAGTTTGCAAAATATTGACTTTTAAAAGAAATTTAACATTTACTGTGAGGGGTGGGCTCAGGTTTTACTGGACTCTGTGCTCAAGGATCATACCACCACCAAAATTCTTCCCTTCCAATTTTATTTTATTTTTGAGTTCCAAAGTTATTTGTAGTTGAGTTTTCGATATACAATGTTCCATCACTGATTCTGCCACCAGTGTTAACCCAGTGTTCCTGAGATTCACCAACCCCCAGCGCCCCCATCTCAGCCTACACTCTTGCTTGACATCTTTTAAGTTTGGTTATTTAAATTTGGGTCTTGTGATTTAAGTGTTGTTTAATCTGTGTTTTGTATATTTAGCTCTATCATTCCTTACCACAGTTGATGTACCTGAATCCCTTTGATTGCTCCCATTGTTTCTCATCTATCTCTCCTTTCTTCCCCCTTCATTCTCTTTCCATCTCCCACCCACTACATAATTATAATCTCTGTCTAACATATACCCATGAAGTTCCTCTCTTCATAGTGTTAAATTCCTCCCCTCCTTTGTAACCTCAGTTTTGAAGTGAGTGTTCAAGAGTCTGTTTTCCATTGATTTCATTTGCTTCCTATTTTGTTCCTCTATATTCTACATATAAATTAGATTGTTTACCTTTTATCTTGTTTACCAAACTTACCATAAATCATTACAACTCTAATCCATGTTGGTACAAAAGTAGAGGTGTTATCTTATAGTTGAGTAGTATTTCATTCTACCTATACCATTTTTCTATAGTTTGGTTGTTGCAAACAGTGCTGTTATTAACAAAGAGTGTGCATATATATTTAAATTAATGTTCTATGTTTATTTAGTATACAACTAAGAGCAGATTTACTGAATCACATAGTGGATTATTTTTAATATTTTCAGAAATATCTATACTTATTTCCATAGTGGTTGAAATCAGTTTACATTTCCACCAAGAGTTTTTCTTATTTTCCATATCTTTGCCAGAAGGTGTTTCTGGTCTTCTGAATATAGTATAGTTTCACGAGTGAGGTGATATATACTTGGAAGTGCGCTTTACATTTCCCTGATCACTATCACTATCACTATCTTCCTGTTAATCATCTATTTGCTAGAGCAGGCACCAGTAATATCTCCATATGTCCTGTCTCATGCTAGGAGAACTCAAAGGCATCCGCTGGCTCCAGGAACATAAAGAGCCTCAAACCATTATATTAGGTCACGGAAATGACCTAATATAAATGTTACTGGTATTTGGCATATCACATACTACAAGGGCAGCTTGCCAGGCTTGCCATGCGGGTGGCATACTGTTGTAGTCACCTCTAAATAAAGCATTTATTGATGAACTGCGCTGCGCAAGCCGGGCTGTGATAGTCTGGTCTGCTGGGTGGAGTTGTGACCAGAGGGAAGTCCGGATGTGGAAAATGGCGGGCCCCCATGGAGTGGGGGTGGGGGGGGTCAGCTGGCTTGTTGTGAGGCTCTGGTGGGGTGGCAGGTTAGGGCTAGAACCCACCATGCCTCCCGGGCGCCTCATGAGCAGCTGGGCACAGGGAGAACAAGTAGCAGCTCTGCCCCATGTCTGAGAGTCTCTGGTTCAGCATACCTGGGTCGGATTGAAAAGAAACTGCTGCAGGGTGGGTGTCGATGATCCGAGCTGTGATAGTCTGGTCTGCTGGGCCAGATTTCCCTGATAATAAGTTCTAATAATAGCTATTTTATTGTCTATTACCATCTTGCATGAATTCTGTAGTAAAGTGTTCAGCAATTCTCACCATTTTTTGGTGAGGTTGAAGCTCAGTTTTGTATGTGATCTTTATATCCTATAGATATAAGATCTTTATTAGTTATGTGGTATGCAAATACTTTTTCAAATTTCAAGAATATATGTTTGGTTTATTTGATTTATCATTAACTATTTGTTTGGGAACCACTCCTGCAAGTGTTAGGGAGGGGGCCTCAAGCATACAAGGCATATGCCCTAACCTTGCTTTGTCCCTATATCTCTGGCCCCTCTTTGTGTTTAAATGATTTTTGTATAATACAGTGCTGGCTGCATCGAGAGGTGGCAGACAGGAGACAGGCTTGTCTACACCCAGGGCTCTGCCCCATGGGCCCTGGATTGTTGATGGTCTGGCATAAGAAAAAGACTGGGCCCCCTGGAAAGAACCCAGATCCATGGCAGAGTCTGGCAAGCTACCCACAGTATATTTGATATGCCCAAAACAGTAACAATAATGGACCTTGTTCCTAACTTTACTGGAGCCTGCTCGAGCAAATTGATGATCAACTGGAAAACAAATGATACAAGTGAAGTGATCACATATCATGCTCAAGAGTTAATTAAATATGAATTAAAGATCTATATGTTAGACCCAACTCTATAAAAAAAAGTGAAGAAAATATATCATTTTATGTTATCAGCTTCTGCCATATTTTTTGGAAAGCTTCACACATTTTTTTTTTTTTTTAGAAATTTTCCTCTGGAAGAAATTTCCTTGGAATTCTTAACAAATAGTGACTTTTCAATGCAAAATTCTTGCATCAAATATCCTTATTATCCTCTTTGATGAGCGGTGATTCCTTATGTAATGACAACCAATCTCTCAAATTCCAATGCATGTATCTTTCTAGCATCTTTTTAGAACTGCATAGATAAAGTACACCCAAAGGTTTTGAAGCCTTCTGGTGAAACAGAAAGCTTTTACTAATATATTCTTTAAGATGTATTCAAATTCTGCAAGAAATAATAGATGAAGGAATAATGAGGAACATTTATTTCTCAATGTTTAATGTAATGCTGCCTCTCTAGATTCACAATTTATGATGAGTTAGGATTATTTTTTTGTGAGTGGAATGCATTACGTTAGGAAAAAAAATAATGGCCATCTGTAAATGTGGGGATGGCTGGCAAATCTGTTATGCATGTTGTAATAAAAATGGTTTATTGGCTATCGTGGTAAGACACAGGATCCAAATGCTGCAGACCCCAGTGGAGGCTATGCTGGGACTTAATACTCATACTGGACTTGCCCTGAAGCAACTGTTCCTCTGGCCTATTCTGATGCTTTTTCTTTTTTTTTAAGTGGGTTCCATTGTAATGCTGGGTTTAGACAAGCATTTTCTGCTTTAGAGCCCCAGGTTACTAATTTGAAAATGAAAGGCTGAATTAGATAAACTCTCAGTGAAGGTCAAGCTGGAATATTTTATACCATTCCTGCTGGTTTTATATATGTGTGGAGTTATTTTTAAAGTAAAACATTCATGGAAACTTCTCATATAAGTCATTGAATTGGAGAATGAATCTTTGTCCTCAGCTAGTTTCTTGACTCAAACATTTCTAAGTTGCTTTGCTTTTATTATTATAACCAATATCTTCTCAGGATTCACTAACCCAAGAATGCAAAGCAGAGCAGATTTTTCTCTTCCATTGTCATCATCTGTCTAATCTCTCCAAATTAAGGATTCTGCAGCATATTTCGGTCAACACCAAAGAACATCATGTGGCGCTGTGGTCTTTCTTATATTCTTATATTCCTAACAATCCCTCATGTTTGAAATTCATGTGACTCTAGACCTTCTCAGTCTTTTTCTTGGCATTAACAAGTACCATCCTTTTCCTAGTCTTAATTTTCACTTGTGTCTCTTTAATCCCATGAAGAAAAGAATAGCCATTTCTTACTTTTTGATGTAATTCTGAGCTATTTTCAGGCAGGTTAAAAGTATTTGTGTTCTCCATTGTTCAGGGGTATCAGCACAGATGCTGTAACACATATGGATGGAGGACACCCTCAGTTATCCACAGCTTTCATGGCAACCTCAGAGGACAATTTTTGGATCCATTTATTTATCTCAACTTATTTACCACAATTTCTTCCAGTCTTTTATACATATAACTTGGAAAATTTCACTTTTATTTAGCTTAGATTAGTTTCTGGTTAACTTATATTCAATCTTCTTTTTTTTTCTAGGAGAATAATAATTTATTCTTCTGCTGATTAATATTATCAAGTCTCTTTCTACTCACAAATATGTCTCTGTTCTGATGAAATTTTTTATTTCTATACTAATGAATATTTTGTTTTCCCCATGATCCCCAGAGTAACTCTCTAGAAAAGCAGGATTTATGAATATAGCTAAGGGGTGTGTGTTTATGTGTGTGTGTTTTAAATTAATAGGGTGAATAAGAGTTCCAAGCTTATATTTTTATGCCATTGTGTAAAGACAACTTAAGGTAAGGAGAAGAAATTTAAAGGGAAGGTATTCATAAATTTTTCTATGATGAGAGGAAGACTTGTGATTTCTGAAAAAGTAAAGAAACAAGGAGTTATTGTGGAGAAAGGCACATGCCCATTAAAAAAACCCTCTGTACAGCCACTCCCATGATCAGGGTACAGAGCAAGCCACAAAACTTTACATGTGGCTATGATTTGGAGAAAGGGAGGGCTGCTATAATGTAATACAGATGGAGATATGTGCTGGGTCTAGGAGCAAACACACTCTTATGGGAGCACAGAGGAAGGAGCCGCTAAAGAAATCAGAAAGTTAACAGCTTACAGGCTCAGGGCAATGAGTGACTCTAGGTTTGTTTCATAGCAGGGTCTTATATGGGGGATGGTTTTGCTGTGGCTTGCTCATATTAGAACATGCAAGTCCTGAAAATGAAGCAACCAATAGGGCCCTGAAAGGACATGCTGTATACATACATATTGTATGTATACAGCATACACAGTGCTGTATGTTTCAATTAATGTTTCTTAATTGGAACATACAGCACTGTGTGTCATTAGAATATGCAAAATAGGTTTAGAAGACTAGAGCTATCGTCTTAGATTATCCAATAAGCACTTTTGTGTTACTTACCTTTGGGAAGCTAATTCTTAAACTAAGTTTTGATTATGAGCAGGCATGCTGTAACTTATGATCTTGAGCACCTGGGATAAATTATCTAGAGATGGTTGACTCTGCCTACAGGATTCTCTGTTGTGATGGGTGGAGTTGGGGCAAGGAAATGTTTAACTTGGGTATTTCTCTCATCTCAGAATAACAAAAAGGCATAGCTCCAGTATACCCCAGGCAAAGGAAAGTTTAATCTTTTCCATCTGTGTAGCCCTTGACCTATTCCTAAGACCATTTCCCTCCATCTACAGTTCACTGAGCACAGAGCACTGAAACTGGAATTAGTCTCAGATCTGGTCTCAATTAGATGACTTGTTCTGTGACCTTTGAAGAGTCACTTATAGAAAGGGAAACACATATTTTTGGGTACATACTATATATTAGCAAGACTTTCACATCCGTTATCCAGCCACATGTATTTATTAGTTGTGACAGTATATCAGATGCTGATTGGTTATACAGGAACTGGCCAAACAGGAATGGGTCCCTTATCATCCTCTGAAATCCCTGGGCATTCTGGATATTCATCTTCACTAGCCTATCTACATAAGACATTTTGGCCAAAGTCACACAGGAATGTGGTAGAGCAGCTATTTATAGACTAATCTTTTTTGCTTTAAAGCCTCAGTTTTCTCTTCTTTGTGGAGATTTTATGATTGAATTGGATTGATTTAAGTTTCTCTGCACTTCTAAAACTCTATAAACAGATTTTTAAAAATTTATGCAGCAACTTCATGTGAAGTTAAGCCAGCTGATTATTCTTTCAACACACAGATTCAGGGAAGCTGTTGTACATCAATTGCCCTGTTCTCATTCTATGATATGATGCTTCATTGGCAGGCTAGAACATAGTGGCATAACAACTTCCATGTGATTAACCTTTTGAAGATTTGTTGAGCACAGATCTCATGAGAAAGAGAGACAAGAGAGAGAAGAGAGAATGGTTAGTTTCTAAGAATTTGCAAAAAAAAATCAAGCCAGAGGTAGAAAATTTTAGCTTCTCTGCCAACAGATAAATGAAAATGAAGTCCTTTAAGTTAAGAAAATATTTGAAGAAGTGAGGGAAAAATTCATCCAATTGGTGAATGTAAGTTCTTTAGTTACTTTTCTATCAGCTTTGAAGTCTCTTATCAGGACTAGTTAGGGTCTATGATGTCTCTCAAGCCAAATTCAATAAAGATCCTAATGGGCTTGCTTGGTTCAAATAGAACTTAACCGAAAATAAAGTGCTGAATTTCTGTATCTTTTGGAGGAATGACATTCCTCTGTTTCTAGTAGTTTTTTTATCCTCCCTAATCTCCCTATAGATATACAGAAGACCAGTTCTTACCTTACTCCTGGAAGCTCATCTTGGAATACTGCCCTAGGATAAGAGATGACCTTGTAAGGTTTGAGGTAGAAGATAGAAGAGTGAAGGTCTCAAATAACTTTGGTCCCAGGCTCATTCTGGCTCTTGGGAATTGTGATTTGGTCCATTTAGTAGGTCGGCTTAACTCCATTATAAAACAATAACAAAACAGTGATATACTTGTGGGCTATCTGTGAATATTAGTAATAAATAATTGGAAAGAATGCAACCTGTGACCAGCATTGAATTGCCATTCTTTAAGCACTGAATTGGGGTTCTATTTCTATTTTTATCAAACACTCAACATTACAGGGAAAACCTGCAGCAATATTCGTTTAAGGGGCTGAAGAAAATTGTTGTTTGATTTTTTCAGGATGGTGGTTGCTTTACTCTGGTAGAAGAACAGAAGGAGTTAGCTGCAGGATCCCTTCTTCCCTTCCACTGCTCAGCTCTGTGACCTCAGAGGGAAGCACCACTTTCCCTATAATGAAAAGGCATCTTGGTTCACACCCTGTTTCTTGACTGGGCAGCATATGCATAATTAGCTCATTTTCTTCCAAGGCTCTTTGTTTGAGAGGGTTGGTAGTAGATTTGCTAATTCAGTTGCTTGTGTATAACTCTTGTCATACAGTCAATTACAGAAGTCTTTGAACAGAATTACTGAAAATGTGTTTGGCTTAATCAGTTCTGACAGCAATGGGGAAGGGGTTTACGAATCAGCATACTACACAAAGGAGCATCATTAACAGCTGGTCTCAGGGTACGGATCTCTCCCTCTGTGTGTTATCAGGATGATTGTGTTGATAAATGTCATCTCTCTATGAACTACTATCCTCACTTCTAGAAGCAAGTTAAGAATAATTGGTTTTTAAGAGATTTTTACCAGCTCAGAGAACCTCATCGCACCTATAACTGCAGTGGCAACCACCACAAAATAATTCAGCAAAGGAAATATAAGGACAGTGCTATGATGTCAGATATCCTGGTTTAAGAACCAGTCGTGTTTGGACAACTAGCCCTGTAACATAACCACACATGCCTCAGTCTCCTTGTCTGTGTAATAACACCAGTGAAAGAATAATGGAACACATTTTAAAGGTGGGAGAGAAAACAAATAGAGCACCTGCCTTAGAATCTGGCGCATGGGCCATCCTTCAAAAAGATGAGAACACCTGTTCATCACCCTTTTCAGGCATGAGATCACTGCTCTGTCCCCATTAATATTTATATCAGAGATCACAAGTATTGAGACCTGACTTTGTGCCAGAAAATGCTCTAGGTGCTTTGCATATATCAGATCCAGGAAAATTTGGTGAATGATATGTTTATATTTCGTACAAAGGAGTTTGTGTATTAACATAATCTGTGTGTGAACTTTGTCTGACTATACAGAATAGGCCTGAGCCTAGGGTCATGTGAATACTATATCTCAGAAACTGTTGACCTGCCACCATGCTCTCGCCCAACAACCTTGTGACCTAAGGATATGAATACTCTGAAGGGTTTTAGAGATAGGTTCAAAAAGCAGAAAAAAAATTTTAAGGTCTTTTGCATTATAGAAACTAAGGCAGAATTGCATAATGCTGTGTGGTTTCTGATACATATGAAAAATACAGATGCAAGTAAGCTACTGAATGAATATGCATGAACCTGGCACATGCATATGGGCTGGTTTCCCATGCTCTACACTTGCAGAATCTGGGTTATATTGTTTAATTTATTATATTAAAGCACAACTGAGATAAACAGTTACAGAGTTGTTTATGATTGGGTTTCACTGTTTCAGCCATACAATGTTCCAACACCTATCACTTCACCAAGTGCATGTTTCCCACCACCAATGTTCCAAATATATGCCAATTCCCAATCTTCCTTTATGAACAGACACTACTTCTCCACCTCCTCCTCCTCCTCTTCCCCCTCCTCCTCCTCATCTTCCTCCTCCTTCTCCTCCTCCTCTTCTTCTTCTTCTTCTCCTTCTTCTTCTTCTTTTCTTCTTCTTCTTCTTCTTCTTTTCTTCTTCTTATTCTTATTCTTAATCCTCTTCTTTCTTTTTCTTCATCTTCTTTGTCTTCTTTATTTTCTTCTTCATCTTCTTTGTCTTCTTCATCTTCTTTTTCATCTTCATCATCATCATCATCATTAACAACATCATCATCATCTCCTCCTCCTTCTTGAGATGTGAACATTATGGCTGTCAGGGGTAAAAATAAGTTGATCGCCAAGAACATTGTTCCTTCACTGGTGTAGTCCCTATCTCCAGGGAGGCTGGAAGGTAACTTCATTTGTGTTCTCAAATTTCCCAGAATGTGATGAAGGTCAGAGTCTCTTTCTTTTATTTTTTTCCTTTTTAGGTCAGACTGAAGCTGAATTTTAAGAAGACAATGTTCATGAGAAATGGACTAGTTCCTGATATTCCATTTGCTCTCAATGGAATGAACATCTTTGATGCAACAGTTATGTGTACCTAGGTCAAAAACTCAACATGACAAATGACCTGGCACCTGAACTATGCAGGAGGAAGAGAGCAGCCTGGAACACCTTCAAGAGTGTCGAGGAAGTGGTTAAGAAGATGAAGAACCTCCAGCTCTGGGCACATCTTTTCGACTCTACCATTCTTCCTGCACTAACATACACCTCAGAGACTTGGGTCCTACAAAAACAGGATAAGAATGGTATTTTGGTATCCCTAAGAGGAGTTGAAAGAGTCATGCTTGGAGTATCATGCTTCACTCATGTGAGGAATGAATCTGGAGTTCTGACCTTGCTCCGTCCACAATCAAGAATCAGTGATGTTGTCTCATTTGCCAAGATGATGAAAATCAGATGGTTCAGACACATAATGCAGTTTAAGGAAGACTGCTGGACTAGAGTTGCTACTGACTGGATTCCACTGGACGTCAAAAGAACGTGTGGCTGCCCATCTACTAGATGGTCAGACTTTGTCCAAAACCTGAAAGAATGGTTTGAGGCTCTTGGTGTTACTGGGTGAGTAGATGACTTTGGCCCACCCTAGAATGCAACAGGGATAAATAGATACGTTACTGGCACCCGTCAAGCAAATCAATGAACAACAGGAAGGTAAGTGATATCACTGTATTGCTGTATCACTGTCTTCCCATTCATCATTGATTGAATCAAGCAGGCACAAGTAATATCTCCATATGTCCTGTCTCATGCTAGTAGAGCCCAAGGGCACCTGCTTGCTAGGAACATAAAGAGCATCAAACCATTCCATCAGGTTATGGGAATGGGTCTAAAATTGTTACTGGTATTTGGCATATCAAATATGACACGGGTAGCTTGCCAGGCTCTGCCATGCGGGTAGCATACTCTTGTAGTCATCTATAAATCCAGCATTTATTGATGAATTGTGCGACCATAGCGGCTGCTTGAGCTGGGCTGTGATAGGATGGTCTGCAGGGTGGAGTTCTGATGAGAGAGAAGTCTGGATCTGGAAAATGGAGGCCCTCATGGAGTGGGGTTTTGTCTGGCTTGTCGCAAGGCTCTGCTGAGATGGCTGGCCAGGGCTAGAACCCGCCATCCCTCCTGAGTGCCTCGTGAGTGCTGGGCACAGGGAGAGCCAGATCTGCCCCATGTCTGTGAGTTTCTGGATTAGCATACCTGAGCCGGATTTAAAAAAGACTGCTGCAGGGTGAATCTCAATGAGCCAGGCTGTGATAGTTTGGTCTGCAGGGTGGAGTTCTGACGAGAGGAAAGTCTGGATGTGGAAAATGGAGACCCTCATGGAGTGGGGTTTCGTCTGGCTTGCTGCAAGGCTCTGCTGGGGTGGCGGGCCAGGGGTAGAACCTACCATCTCTCCTGGGCACCTCATGAGCAGCTGGGCACAGGGAGAGCCAGTAGCAGCTCTACCCCATGTATGTGAGTCTCTCAAGTGATAAGTGATAGGTAAATATTTGATAGTCTGGAATGCAGCCTTCTTCTTGCCTTTCTTATTGGGCCCATAGTAGAATCGTCAGTGGCAGTGGTGGTGGTAGAGGATTCTGTTTGAGTATGTGGAAGTGAGGAAGCTTCATGGCTATCTCAGGGAAATATCTTAGAGTAAGTTTTCTCAGATTATTTGGTTGTTTTAATGGCAATTTCATTAAAAAGGAGCACTGGTAATCAATGCTCAGATACTTTAGAAAAAGTTATGAACAAATATGTTATAAATCCTGAAGAAATAATGAGCAGTGGCATCTCAATCTCTTCTCAGCAATAAGATGATCTGGACATATTTTCTGTGAAGGACATGCTGAGCATATTGTAATGATTAGAGCCATCTGCAGTTTTGGTGTGTAGAGAGTTCATAGAGGAGATTTTTAACAGACGTATTTTAATCTTGTTCTCCAAAGGAAACTTATCTTATGGGTCCTTTCTTTACGCCAGTATCTATGAAGTCTGCTGCATGATGGCCAAGGTGAGGAAGAACATGACTTTCATGCTGTGTTCCATATTCTTGTGAGCAATCCCGACGAAGAGTCCTAGCATCAGATAAATTTTGGCTTTTAATATATGCTTACTATATTCTTTAATTTTGTATTAAGTATTGAATAATGTCTATTATAGGATGCTGTATGATTTGCTCTAGAGAATTTGGAAATTTTAGCAAGAACTCCCTCCAGTAAAATAATTCTATAGTTTTTCTGGGGCCAGATGATAGCACAGCCAGTAGGGCGTTTGCTTTGTATGCCATCTACCCAGGTTCAATCCCTGGCAACTTATATGGTCTCTGGATCACCACTGGCAGTAATTCCTAAGCAAAGGTCCAGGAGTAACACCTGAGTATCACAGGTGTGACTCAAAAAGCAAAAAAAAAAAAAAGATATCAGACACTTGAGCATTTACCACTTTAGCTCCAGATACAGTCTTTAATGAACTTTTATAACACCCTGTACTGAATTCTTTAAATCTGACTTGGACTGTCTACCACAAAAGAAGAGGCAGAGCATGTAGTCTGAAGTAATCCAGAGCAAAGTTAATCGCCTTGGCTATAAGCAATGAGTCCTTCCTGCTGAAAACTACTCTACTCTTCTTTTTGATGGGGAGTCCTTTCTATTTCTTATACGGATGAAAAATCTAGAGTATAAGATTAAGTAGTTTTTTTTTTTAAACATAGGCTTTTGGAAGCCAAACTTCAAAGTTCTAATTTGATCTCTCTGTTAGTTTAAGATATATTATTAAGAGGGCCTTGTTATGTTTAAATTAAAAGAAAACATTATTGTTGATCAAGGTCAAGGAACAGAGCTAAGAAGTTGAGAGTATCGGCTTTGAAAGGGGAAGTCCCAGCACCATCCCAAGTATAACTCCAGAATACCACCAAATATGGCTCAGTAGTAAAAGCGCTTGTATTTTCCTACTTGTCAGGAAAATTAATTTCTTAGATTTTAATTTTTATGAAACATGGTATAATATTACTATGGAGCTTGAGGCTACCCAAGTGTCACACTGAGCAGGATTTGGAATCTTCCGAGAAGCATCTCATGAGAGGCATTTCACTTAGCCAGACCTCATGAACTCTGAAAAGATTGTTGCCTTCTTGTATACCTGTGGCTATGTGCTCAGGTAACACATCTGTTTATTAAAATTATCCATCTTTAATAAAACTTAGTTTATGAATATTAAAAACTTGGATACTTTTTATAGCTTTTAACATTACTACCTAAAATGAAACAATTACTTGGGTGACTGCCATATACTGCCAAGATAGTTGATCCTGTAGGGCCCGAGTTATAGCATAGTGGGTAGGTAGCTTGCCTTGTCCTAGTGAATCCCAAGTTCTCTAGGACAAATCATACTGCACAGATATTATTCATCACTTAATACAAAATTGAAGAATATAGTAAGCATATATTCAAAAGCAAAATCCGCCTGATGTTAGGCCTCTGTACATGGTTGACTTGGGTTTATTCTTGGCATTTCCATATTGTCCCCGAACCTTTCAGGACTGATCTATGAGAACAGAGCCAGGAGTAACTCCTGATCATAGACAGTGTGACCCCAAAACAAAAATTAAAACAATGAAAAGGAAAGAACATTGGTCCTGTGCCTTCTTGTTGCCATATAACCAATAACAGAATTGACTAAACTGCTTCTGTATTTAATGTCAAAACTTTTCTTGGGTGTATAAGGCAGATGTCTTTTTATTCTTTGTGGAAAAGTAATGCTTCCTTCTCTTCTGATAACAACTTTATTCTTATTATACGGTATGTTATCATAAAAA
>JAJIBD010030944.1:50000-87500 GCA_021461705.1 Cryptotis parvus
GGTGTGTGTATTCAGAGGGTCTGCACAATCCTTCCTGTGCCTCTTTGTTTATCTGCTGGTGTATACTCGTCCATCTGTCCATTATATTTGTTTTCTTTGGGAAAAGCAGTTGAAATTTGTCACAAATAGTCAATGCAAGGGGCATTTAGTTATCTGCAAAACTGAATTCTAGTGAAATGTTTTTGCCTTTTCTTAGCATGGAGGTAAGGGGCTCCCTCCAATGATTACTGGGGCCTGCAATTTTAAGTGAATGCAGCTGGGTATTTTGATTAAATGCATATTGAAATCTACTTATAACTAGTGAACCAGGGCAGTGAAGGGACCTCCATGCACCATTAAGACTGTTTTCTGAAGTAGTTCAAGTTAAATAATCCCACAAGGTATTTCTGTGCTCTGTGTCTCTGTGGAACAAGGATTGAGTGGCCAGGATCTGCCCCAAGCTGTAGGTCTTGGCCAAGGTCCTCTTTGGCTATGATGAAAATTGGAATGGATTTCACTGCTGTGCTTGACAAGAATCTACTCCTTAATTCACTCTAGGTAGAGTCAACAAATTGTTCCTTTCACTACCAAAGCAGCTCTGTAGATAGACCAAAAGCTTCCTGATCAGTTAAGCAGCATACTCAGTGTCTCTCTCTACAAATATCTCCTTGTTTCTGGGAAATCTCAGCACTATCCTGCAATCATTTCTTTCATTGTGATCATGTTTCTCAATTGCTGCAGCAGGCACTCCAAGTCAACACTAAGGGGCTCTCAAATCCTCTGTGAGTGTTGTGCCGGGAATTGATGTCTGGGCTGGGAAAAGTCCTCCGCATTTGCCTGGCCATCAAGCTTCTATCAGTGATCACTATGTGCTGGGTGCCAAGTTAAAAGAGATCAAAGAACATGCGGCAAGCGGAGGGGGAGACCGACTGATAAGCAGAGTCCAGATGACCAATCTGATGGCAGGAGTCTGGGGTATGGGGAGAGCCCTGAAACAGCAGGAAGGCAAGACACAGGACTGGAGAAGGCCAGGAAGTAGTATAGGAAGGGGCAGCGTCTGAACTGAGTAAGGAAGAAAAATTAAAGTCAAGCAAGAGAAATATTGGCAGAGGGCATTGCATCCAGATAGAAGAAATTATATCTACACAGGAGGAGTGAGGAGGGCTGTGTTCAAAGCGCTGCATTGAATTTTTCAAGCACAGAGTGGAAACAATGAACCACAGGGGACTGCAAATTTTTTATAGTCCTGGAAGAAAATAAACCAAGCAACTCATTAATTAACTACCAGAAGCACTACAGTCTTCATCCATTCTTGGAGAAGAGCAAGGGAAAGAGTTGTTAGGTATATGGACCTGATACCAGGACATTTGGACCCCAAAGTTTCATTGAGTTTTCCTCTCTCCTCTCTGGGAGCTTCACCTTTTAATTCTTAAAGAGCAGTATGTAATGTTGATGCTCATGAGGTTTGAGTTTCCAGTCTTAGAGATTATTAATATAGATGTGATGTTAAGGTTATATGAATATACATTTGTATATGTTGATATTGACTATGATCACTTTTGTCAGTTGGATTCAGGGAATCCAATTGTATCTCATAGTTACTATTTGTTATTTGTAAAGTGGTCCCAAAGTGATCTCTATTATTATTAAACTCTTTGGCCTAAAATGAATTTTTTTTAAAGTTATGCTGTTATTTTATTAAGAAGATATCCAACTTTCTATGTGTGAAATACATTTTGTTGCTTTTTTTCTTTTAGTCTCTCTTTGTCATCTCATATAGGTAAGATCGTTTAGTTATATAGTTAATTAAATTGGATTAAAGTAATTATTAGCAGACTGCAGAGATAGTTTAGGGTTTAAGATAATTGTCTTACATGGGAATGATCCTAGTTTGATCCCTGGAAATGCTTAAGGGCTCTGGAGCATTGCCAAGGGTGATCTTTCAATATAATCCAGGAGTAAGTCCTGAGAACCTTTGGGTGTAACCCTCCCAAACAACAACCAAACATTATCTTAACAGATATTTATTTTTGATATTAGAATTAATATATTGGCTTATAATTTCTGGAAAGATTTTTCTGGGCCACACTTCTGGTGATATATAATTTCTGAATTAATAAAACCCATTAAATTGCCATCTGCCCAGTGCACATCATTTATGCTTTCTTAAACCTTCAGTTTTTCATTGTTTGAGTCCTACTCCAGACTACAGGAATAAAGCAAATACTGCAATGGTGTGAGTTACACACTACTTTCATGGATTACTAGTACATATGCATATTATATTTATACACTATTGTAGTCTATTTAGTTTGCAATAGCATATTTTCATTAAACTAAGATCACATCTTAATTACTGTGGTAAAGGAACAGAGTGAGCACAAATTGTTGAGAAAGTGGTCCCTCAATGGACACAAGGTTGCCACAAGTATTTTTCTAAGCATCTGCAAATTAAAGTGAAGTCCAATACAAATAAAGCCCACCTTCATTTCAGAATTACAATAATACATTTTCCTTTAACAACTAATCAGGGATAAATTATCTATGCATACTGCTATCTGCTATACTGCTATACTATAATGACTCCTGAGACTTTAATGGTGCTCTATAAAAAGATGAATAAATTAAATACCTGTGATATGTCAAAATTTTCCCTCAAATTTACATGTATATACTTATGTGTGTGTTTAAAAAGCAATAACCCTTATTTATAAAAACAAGAACATGGGATGGCCACCAATTAAAATGCTTCATGTAACTTATTTAACTCAATCTTCATGATTTGTCCAGGTAATTAATTAAATGGCTAGGGGCTAAGACCTGAAGTCATGTTGCCTGTGTTTCAAGTAATATAAAGAATCATTTTCTACATTACTGATATAATCTTATGTAGTAATTGTGTCATGGTCTTGCATAGTTATACTTATGATTACAATGAGCTCTTAAGGACTCTTGCATGCACATGTTAATAATAACATATAACTTGTTGCAGGACTCCTCTAAGAGCCTCTGCATCTACTCTGGGTTGCCTCCTGCAAATCACTTCGTAGATAAAGTGGTAGTCTAAATGTGGCAGTTTATCTGACCATGTATTCTGTACTAGCTGGTATTAATATTCTCTCATGCTACCACAAGCATTGTGGGACTAGCTAGATCATACCAGCATATTTGACTGGCATGTTGGATCCCTAAATAATTAGACCAGAGAGAAATGCTATTTGCCTCCAAGCAAGCAAGCATGGCTCCCTGATAACTCAAAGGCAACTAAAATACAAAACTGCCGTGAAGTACACGAGACTTGTGAAGGCTTGGAGAAATATTTAACTGGTACTAGTATTAGACTTTGGTACAGAGACAAACCATCTCGAAACCCCTTCTCTACCCTATAAAGGCTTTTCCAGGCAGATCTTGGCTCAAGACATTAGCATATAAAAGGGCCTAGATGAGGTGCTGGGTGAAATTACCTGAGGGCATTTGACCCTCCTTGCTTCCCATAATAGTGGGAGGGAGGTCTGAGTTGCAGGGGTATAATACTAGCCTGCTTCCTCTCTCCCCCCCTCTCTTTTTGGGCTCTCTCTTTGTGAGCTCACACCCTCCTTGGGAGTCTTGTCTTTGTCTCCTTTTTACAAGGCCTTTACACGTGGTGGCCACTATTTTGGCCTACACGTGGCTGGGGGTTCTAGCTAGGAATCCTAAGCACAGGGTTTTTCCTATTGTGGATTTGTATGCCTGAACCTGTGATAAGCAAAGCCTTTTAAAACTGCATTGGATTCCTAAGTCTTCATCCATTCCCTCCGGCTTCGGAGGTAGAAGGGAATTCGCCTCCCAGCACTGTTGGGGACCCCGACAGTGTCCCTGACATAACCTTATGAGTAAAAATTTGTAACTGACTGAAGATGGATTGTTTAAATATGAGCATTAGTGTTATTCATTAGTGGAAATGGGTAAAAATCTCACCAAACTAACTGTTCAACATACTAAGTTGGCACCTGAATGATTGCACAGTTAATAGGGCACTTGCATGTATGTGGTCAACCTGGGTTAGATCCGGAACCAGTATGATCTCCTGAGATCTTCCAGGGGAATAGGCTCTGAGCATCACTGTGTATAGCCCAGGAACAAACAAACAAACAATACCCAGAAGTAGATACTACATTGGTTTTGAAATAAGCACTGTACCTACCACTCTTTCCAAGTACATTAGCTTTGCAAAATCTGGGTGTCTTAATGTTCTATAAATTGATTTACAACAAATACTTGTGGTTCACTGAGAAGATGGCAGGATTGAAACCTTGTTCCAGTCCTTCTTTTTGCTGTAGACAAATCTTAGTGAGATACATTTCAATAAACTCATAAAAATAATGAGGAGTAATATTACTCTGAGAAATTCCACTTTCCTTTCAGATTCTAGAAAGAATCCCCAGCCATTTTATGTTTTTTTTTTTGTGGCAAGGATTCTTTCCATGTTTGTGATGGTCTTCAGCATTCAGCTTATGTCATCAATTCTGTCAATATTTAGTAGAAAGATGAACTGACTTAAGTTCCAGGTTTTCCATCCTTGTGATGTCTTTGTGCTGTGATCTTAGATAAGCTTTATAATTTATTGACTTTAGTTTCCTTGTCTACAAAATAGGATGTAGGCAGTGCTGAATTCACACACACACACACACACACAAAGTCCAAACATGTTCTTACAAAGTCATGTGAGAATTCAATTAATATTCAAGAAAGCTCTTTGAAAACAAGAATGTAATCAAAATATAGAACTGTCCTTTATTTTAACCCAGAGTGTCTTCAGTTTCACCTGTACTATAATGGTGCTTATGGGATTGTTACTATATTTATTTGAAAGAATTTTGCCTCATACTTGTGTACACTATAGTAGTCATTCAGTTACACATGCTCATCTGCTCTGCTCTCCCAGCTATGACCGCAGGTGGCACGTCAGCGTCTACCCCCTCTTCTTTCAATCCCTTTATGGTTTCACCACACCAAGTAGCTCTTTGCATCACATCTGGTAGCCAGACCTCCAAACCTTCCTTTTCTTGGTTAGCATCTGTGTGCAGGTCGTGAAAGTCAGTTTACATGTGCAGTGGGATTCCCACAATGAAATGTCTGAAAACCAAGAAGCTTACTTGTAGAAGCACTCTGCCAATGACCCAATAACCAGACACACAGGGCAGATACATATCTGCTGCTTTTATTCCTCCATCTGAACAGTTCTGAGTTGTAACCTGTACTATTGCAGCAAAATTTCCTCAAGGTTCAGGGTTACATTTTGCCCGATATCTCCTTATATTTTCATCCGGAACTCCTTATATTTTCATCAGGCTTTGTTTAGTTTCTTAGTCTCTTTCCTCTTTACTTACATACTCTTTCTTCTCTCTCTCTCTCTCTCTCTCTCTCTCTCTCTCTCTCACACACACACACACACACACACACACACACACAGTCTACCTGGCAATGTTACGGGCTTGCTCCTGGCTCTGTATACCAGCAGGTGTCATGCTGATGATTCTCAATGGACCACGTGGACTGCCAGAGAATGATTCTATATTGGCTGAATGCAAGGGGAGTACCTATTCCACTGCATTTTTTCCTGGCCTTTCTTCTTGCTTCCATTCCCTTTTATTATCATATCTCACTTTATTGGTTTTGCAAAATGATGTTCTCAGTGGCTGCTTCTAGGTATAACACTCTGGCAACTACAAATCTTTTAACTAATGTGAGTGGAGTGTCCAAAGATTTTATTTAATATACATGTAAAATAATGGCTTTTTTAATTAAGAGGAATGGGAGCTCCACTGAGAAATAACTTTGCTAGAAGAAATTCCTCCGATGTATTGTAAAAGTTTCTCAAAGATCCTAAAACACAGATATTTAAAACAATCACAACTTTTAGGACTGAAAGATAGTACAAAAATTAAAGTCCTATTCTTGATACCTGGTACTTGATGGTTGGTCCTTTGCTCAGCAGACTGATGTTGACCCATGGTTAGTATGCTGTTCTGTGGATTTCTGCAGTAAGGTCAATTTTCACACTGAGCCTCCATTATTTGCATTATGGCCTGTACTCTACTCTTCACTGTACTATAAGCCCTTTCAGAGGTTTTGTTCTTTAGAAAAATTGAGCACCTGTGTATAGACATATCACTTGATCACTTCTTGATCACTTGACATCCCGTTATTCATCCATTTGCTCGAGCAGGAACCAGCAACATTTAGACAGCAGTTGACCCTGTACCATAGCATCTTCTCTCCTAAGTTAGGAAGAGGAGTACTGAAAACTTCTGGGACACATCTGCTTTGAACCTTGGTTCTCTTTCTACTGAATTATTTGAATTTTTGGAAATCATTTTGCTTTCATAGCCTAAAAAATAAAAAAGACAATGATTTTTGAGATAAAATAATGGAATAAAATGTATATACATATCATAGTATGGTCTGGTGTTTTAAAATACTGGACAGACAGTATTTTAATAATAAAGTTAATTGAAAATGGGGTTAATAGAATTTTATAGGGAACAGCGTTTTAAAGATAGGAACCAGATATTAATGATTTTTGAGTACCAGGATAAAGAATATAGAGTATTTTTAATAATTTAATGTTTATAAAGCTGTCATTATTACTAATAGTTTAAAATAATGTTGCTAAAAAAGTTGAAACAAGATTTTGGGGTCAGATGGAAAACATTAAAATAAGAAAGAATTTACAATCTGCGGAGCTAGGAAAATGTTCAAAATGCTAGAGCAACTAATTTGCCTGCAGATGCCCTGGATTCAGTTTCCTGCAGAAGCCCTGGATTCAGAAGTTATGGATTTCTCTCAAGATAGCCAATAATACCTCAACTGGACTGGGCATGACCCTACCTCCAATGTCTAATATTTGCCTTTATTAACCTATATATTTATTTATTTGTAAATATCATCTCTATAGTTTTCACTATATGTCGTAATCTCTAAAGCATAGGAGTCTGTCTTATAACCTTGAACATTCTTCCATGGTTAATTTATTAGAAAGCACATTGCATAGCTAGTAACCTAGGCTCAACATATACAACTAATGGGAATTTGAGGTACAGTATGGCACAATAAGCAAAGAGAAATTTCTAGAAACATGACAATTGGCTGTCATTTTGTTCTTCCAGTCCAGAAACATTTTCTCCATTGAACAATCCTTTAAATCTGTAACGACAGCTTTTGCTTCCTCTTGGGTTTTTCTTTGCCCATGCTATCTCTTTCCAGATCTAGTAGTTATGTTATCCTGACACCATTCCTTTTACCATCTGTTGGTCAGAAATAATAAATTTCAAGGTGTGTTTTGGCATAGAGAAAGAGAAATCAGTCCAACTTCTTTATACCTGAGGCTAAGTGGGTAGAGTAGATTGTTGTTCCTTTTCTGTGACCCTAACTAAATGATTTATTTTGGAAAATTTAACTTCTATTGAATAATTGTTGTGATATCTGGACATTTTTTCTTAAAGTGAATATGCACTGACTTCTTTCCTTCGGAAATCACTCCCAAGAAAAGAATATTTTGGATGCAATGACAATGTAGGAGTAAGAAGGAGGAAAGAGTAAATTAATTTATGCTTTGCACTACATCCAGGCATTTTTGATTTTATTAATGGACAGTGATTATTGAACACTTTGATCTCATAAGGTTTTCAGAGTCATTATTCTTCTCAGCATATGTTAAATGACTAATGCTTTGGTAAAATGTATAAATTTCTCTCCCTCTCCCCACCAATCACCCACCACCCCATTCTTTCATTCATTATCTCTCTCTATCTCTCTCTAGTATACATTTACACACATGATTTTGCACATACAATTCAATTGCAGGACAATGGTAAAACACTGACTTTGCTGTGATTTGTCTTGCATATAACACCTGTATTGCTGTCAGGTGGTGCTTAGAGTGTGACATATCTTTTAACAGTACTTAGACATGCTGACATAAACTACAAAGATGATCCAATTATACTTTCTTCAACTCATTTCATTCAGTTAATGCTTACAATTAAGGGCATCTGTCATGGCCTACATGAGACTATACAACGAGCATCTACAGACTCATGAATTTTAGAGTATGCTCCAAGGAAATGCAGAAACCAATAAAGGTAAGGAGTTGACACATGGCTTGTAATCCCTGTCTAGTCACTATAAAAATCTGTCTGCATGAGAAAGGCAAAGCACAGTGACTGGAGATGTGGGGGATCAGAAGTCCTTTTTCACCAGATCAGAGAGAATGCTGCAAGGACTTGAGGTATTTACAGTGAAATTGTTTTCGAGGTTGAAAATGTGCAGTGCACATGCCATTTAATTTCAATCAGCACCCTCCGATAGTTGCCCTTTGCTTTTACAAACTTTCAAAACATGATTACCTTCCCAATTGCTTCTGCATCCTATTTCATAGGCAGCCTTCAGAGTCGAGCATCTGATTTCAGAAACAAGATGAAAGGGATTCTACAGGTTTAGTCTCACCTTCTCCATCTGCTCACATCAGAGGTTACTCAGTTCTGACGCCCAGGTTGGGGGGCTCCTTCTTTGTCTGTTATTGTCTTTAGATGTTAGTCTGACTTTCCCTTTTGACACCTTTCACTTATCTGAAAACATCTATATGGTTTCATCCACTATATCTTTGCTTCTTTGGGCTAAATATTAACCAATTATTCATTCATTTATCAAGTTTAGTTTAGTTTTCTGAATTTACTTCTGCATGTATTAACCAGTCAAGGCTCCACTGTACCCAGTGATAGACAAACCACATGCCTTTTCTCTCATACAGAGATCCCCAAATTGCTTACTTTGACTTGTGAGTTTATTAACCTTCTGGACTCCAATTCATATTATGGATACAATTCATATCATGGATAATGTAGAACTAATTCTAACCATTCATCCAGTGCCTTTAAAGGAACTCTATTAAGCCTATTCACACCACCCTTTACTTATGCAGCTGCATGTCTCAATCCAAGTTCTTATCTTTACATTTTTTTCTTGCCATAATGCAACTTTCAGCAGCATATTTTTTCAAGTTTATCTGGGTCTTTATGAATGTGATTGCTGAGTTCTTCAACATTTAGCATTCCTCTCACAGATACATCATACCCACATTTGACAAGTATGTCTTCTCTATCTTCCTTGAGTATATTAAAGAAACATGTAGATTGCTAACAGATATTAGTGATTGACAGCAATCTTTATGAATGAGCATATGACTTGTAATTGGTTGGACATATTCTAACAACTCTAAGAACAAAATGTTTTTTACTCAAAGATAGTGAAAACAAGAATATAAAGCTTAAGTTCCCTATCCTCGACCATCATGTTTATCATGCACTGCCTTGATTCTATCAGAAGGTGGGTAGTGAATAAAGTTATCATTCTATTTATGGCATTTTGTCACTTTTGGTTCTGCTCTCCATATGTCATAGGAGACAGATGACAATGCCTGTATCCTATGACATAGGTGACAATGCCTGCCTGACATATCCAAGAAGTTGTATGGATCAAATGCATAATCTATATGCTGATATTTAAGGACTATATATTAAAAATTATTATAAAAGTAATCATTGCCTTTTTCTATCATGGATGTACAAACATTTAAACATTGGCATATGTAGTTGAGGAAATCTTCAGCTTTTCCATTTTGTTATGATTCATGGGATTTTCCTTCTCTGTGAATATATTGGGTCTGCATCACAGGTCAGTAGACACAACTTTTAAATTAGGAAATCAGTATTCTTTCTGAGTCATTATTTTTATTTATTATTTCTGCTTTGAATAATGGGTTAACTGTCAATATTTTTAGACAAAGACCTTCAAAACAGTGACATTTTTATTTAGGAATCATTTTGAGAGATAAAAAAGCCCAGAAAGCAATACTAAGTGAGGGAATTCTGTTTCTTGAATGCCAGTTTTGTGATAGATAATATCGCACTTAGTTGTGAGGGTGTAGGGCTTTATTAGAAATTAAAAAACAATTATCTGCTTTTTATTTATACCATTGCTAGCCCATTAAATCACCCTTCCAGTTTCTGAATGAATTTAAGTAAGATATGCCTGGAAAGGAAGAAGTACAGATAGGAACCATCTGTGAACTTCTAGGGTTCAGAAATATCATATTCAAAACAAATTGTTGGGTTAGGCCATTTTTCCAAGCAGAATCCTTGTGTGCCAATGACTTCATAGATAAATCACTCATGTTCTTTGATATTTTTGTGTAAAAACTAAGCCAAGAAAGAGAGGCCTTGTTTTCTAAAATGATAAAACTGCCATGTAGTGTGAGATTATTGACTTGTTTGAAGTACTGACTATTGCATACAAGTCCATGAACCTGAACTACTTGAGTGCATGGTTGCCTGACTAATCTCAACAATTATGATTTCAACCTTGCTTAGTTGGCTGTGAAGCATAAAGTGGTTATGATCACAGCATTTGCTCTTCTTTTTGAACTTATCATCCAGATGCATGCTGGATGTTCATTATTTCCTGGTCTTCACCTTGATGCTATAAGGCAGGGAACATCCTATGTTACAGATGAGGTACCTCAGGCTAAGAGTGTTTAACTCATCTGATGCAGTGTGTGGATGCCCACCTTCCATAAGTCCACAGCACAGATGCAGGAGTTGGCAGATTATTAGCAAGAACAGTTGATCTTTCTTCTCCTTATCTGTGAATTTAAAAGTGATACAGTTTCCATTGTATCCATTGTGATACAGCAGAAGCCGGGAAAAGCATTCACACTGCCCTCCTGTCCTTCGAATCTATAAGACCAAGATGACTGCCCTCTGAAGCCCTGATGGATCTATCACATCTTCCAGAAAGGCAATGGAGATTATTCAGGACTTCTACTCAAATCTCTTTGATAGCCACATCCACCTGCCCACATACCAAATTCCACAGGATATGTCATTCCCAACGTTCTCCCTTCTGAAATCCAACATGCCATCTCGACGGTAAAGAAGGGAACAGCACCAGGCCCAGACAAAGTCAGACCCAAACACCTGAAGAATCTGCTGTCGGTACTCATCAATACACTAGCTCGGCTCTTCACATGCTACCTGTCCGAATGCAAGGTGCCCTTCCAATGGAAAACTAGCAGGACAGTTCTACTGTTCAAGAAGAGAGACATTCACGACATCAGCAACTATCTCCCCATCTGCCTGTTGTCCGTCATCTACAAGCTGTTTACAAGAGTCATCCTGAACAGGATTAGCAGAACACTAGGTGAAGGACAACCATGCGAGCAAGCTGGCTTCTGAAAAGGATTCAGCACAATCGACCATATCCACACAGTAACCAAGTTCATTGAGGTTTGTAGGGAGTACAAGATGCCGCTCTGTCTCATGTTCATTGATTTACAGAAAGCCTTTGATTCTGTGGAGACTGAAGCAGTCATCAAAGCCCTAGCCAAACAGGGTGTTCAAACCCAATACATCAAAATCCTTTGTAAGTTTCGTGATTCACCACCAGGAGCTCACCATTCTACAAAGAAGTGATCATTAATGTGAAAAGAGGGGGTTCAACAGGGTGATACCATTTCACCAAAACTCTTCAGCGCCACCCTCGAGAACATCATGCAACAATTAGAATGGGAAGGAATGGGAGTGAAGATAGATGGTCAGCAACTACACCACCTCCGCTCCGCTGATGACATCGTTCTAATAACACCAAATATTAGCCAAGTGGCACAAATGCTGGCTGACTTCGACCGAGAATGTGGAAAGATAGGTCTACAGCTGAATCTAAATAAAAAATGTTCATGAAGAATGAACTAGTTCCAGAGGACCCATTCACTTTCAATGGAACAAACATCTCTTAATGCAGCAGTTATATGTACCTAGGTCGAGAAGTCAACATGATGAACAACCTAAAACCTGAGCTGCGCAGGAGGAAGAGAGCAGCATGGAATGCCTTCAAAGGCATGGAAGAAATAGCTAAAAGGACAAAAGAACCTCTGGCTCCGGGCACATCTCTTTGACTCCACCATTCTCCCTGCATTAACATACGCCTCAGAGACCTGGGCCCTACGAAAGCAGGATGAGAATGCTATTCGGGTCTCCCAGAGAGGAATCGAAAGAGCTATGCTTGGAACATCACGCCTCACTCAAGTTAGAGAAGGAATCCGGAGTTCTGACCTCCGTCGCTATTCCAGAATCAGGGACGCTGTCTCGTTTGCTGAGGCATCGAAAATCAGATGGGCTGGACATGTAATGCGATTTGGAGACAACTGCTGGATTAGAGCCATTACCGACTGGATCCCACGGGATGTCAAAAGATCACGTGGCTGCCCACCTACAAGATGGACAGACTTCCTTGTAAAGACCCTGAAGGAACGGTTTGAGGCTCTTCATATTCCTGAATCAACCAGATGCCATTGGGCTACATTGGCATGTGATAGGGTCCAATGGAAATGTTACTGGTTCCCGCTCGAGCAAATCGATGAATAACGGGATTCAAGTGATCAAGTGATCAAGTGACAGTTTCCATTGGTGATATGTGATGAAAATGGTGTCTGCCCAATCCTAAGGATTTCAAGGCTAACATTTAAAGAAAATCACTCTTGTTGTATTTATGGAAGTTCCAAATTAACAGGTAAGAATCACCAAGCTATGTATTGCAAACTGAGTTCATTTTAGTCAGAGTGTTGATAACAACATCAGCAATAAAAATAATAATTACTTGTGTTCAGTGATAAAGTTTAGTAGTAGGTAGATGTGTAATAATAAATGACTAAAGCAAAGACTCAGCATAGTATTTTTTCCCTCTTCTGGGGTGACATTTGAATGCGATGTAAAGAGTCTTTTCTCCATATAGTTGGATAAAGAGATCAATAGTTCTGCATGTTGAGCTTCTCCTTTGTCAATAAGAGTGTTGGGATAGATGTAAATTGTAATCTGAGATGGAAATATTACTTCTCAAGTTTTCTCTTTCCATGTCAGGCATTGCTGTTGATTAAAGCAGTCTATCTTAGAGAGTCCCCTTTGAATTCCATATTCCTATGTAACACACCATCCAGAGGGGAAAAAGTATAGCACAGATTACTTGTTTTGTATTGGAATACAATTTCTCATTGCTTAACTAGATTATTTCTCACTATCTTTCCATGATAATGTTTGTATATATGTGCCAGAGGAAGCAAATTATGCCCACAGCTCAAATTCCTTTTATGTTATATTAGAACCTATCCAAAATCCAAGTGGAGTGTATTCATTTTTATGATAATTTTATTTGTGATTTATCAAGTAATTGTTAAAGTTTATCTACTATGATTATAATAGTTCTAAGGTTTATGTAACATAAACCTTTGTCCGTATTTCTGGACAAAGGGCCCTGCATTCTGCCACCACCAAAGTACACATGATTCTCTACCACTCCTCCTCTGTTACCTCTAATGCAGTCTTCATTTGCCCTTCTCCACTGCTTATTGCAGTGTAATATACTATTACTCCGTTTGTGTAATAAGTATAGCTTTGTACACTAAGGACAAGGATTTTTCATTGTTTGATAACATTTCACTGTCACTGTATCACTGTCTTCCCGTTCATCATCGATTTGCTCGAGTGGGCACCAGTAACATCTCCGTATGACCTGTCTCATGCAAGTAGAGCCCAAGGGCACCTGCTTGCTCCAGGAATATAAAGAGCCTCAAACCGTACCATCAGGTCATGGGAATGAGGTCTATAATTGTTACTGATATCTATCATATCAAATACGACATGGGGGAGCTCGCCAGGCTCTGCAGTGCAGGTAGCATATTCTTGTAGTCATCTCAAAATCCAGCATTTATTGATGAACCGTGTGGCCGCTTGCGGCCGTCGCGAGCCAGGCTGTGATAGGCTGGTCTGTTTGGTGGAGTTCTGACGAGGGGAAGTCCGGATGTGGAAAATGGAGGCCCTCATGGAGTGGGGGTTGTCTGGCTTGTTGTGAGGCTCTGCTGAGGTGATGCCATTTGTGTTTATTAATATGTGTTAAAAGTTCAGGACCAAAAAGAAGCAAGGCTTAGTGTTTTTGCTAGTATTATACACCAAAAGGCTACTGAAACCCACACATCCTCAGCCTACCCTTTAGAGAGTCTAAGGTTTGTGAACTTCAGTTTTGGATTAAGACTAGAAGAAAGAGGAAAAAGAGGAAAAATGGTGAGGAGTAAACATCAAAGAGAAAATCCTTATCTGTAGCTCTTCTAGGTCCTAAAGCAGCTTTATGTTATTTTTGGTTTTAATAAAAGAACAGCACAATGTTTTTTTTTTTTATTGTTATATTCTTCAGGTAACAGCTCAGCTAAAGCCACATAACGCTGGAGTCAGCTCTTCTTGAGAATTAGTATTTTGAAACTGGTCATAGAGATTTGATAAAAGCCATGGATTTTAATTGAATTTCTTCTAATGGTCTCCCTGGGAAGGAAATGTGGTTGATGCAGAGCTGACTTTCTGCATCCCATTGGTGAAGCTGTGTTTCTTCATACCACAGAGACTATTCTTTATGCTTTAATGAGACTTTTCATGACTGCATAGGAGCTCCCTACGACCTTATATTTGGCAAGGTCTTCTTTTTTTCTCCAAAATGGCTGATTCTGTACTGAGCTCCTGGGCCCAGGAATAACACATTCATCTAGCTTCTTCAGTGAACCAAGAGACCCAATTTAGACACAGATTCTGTTTACTGGTGATCTTATAGACTGTTGAGGTGCATTAGCTAAATAGACAGAAATGGCTAACAGACAATGAGAAAAGAGTTGGATAAATGCTTCCAACGTGTAAGTAGTCCTTCCAGCAGTCCAAGATGATCCAGCGACCATCTTTATTCCTTTATCTGTTTGTCTGAGCTTCTAGAATGGTATACAAGCATGAGATAAAGTTTGGATTCTCCTAAAAATCTTCCATGACCACCACAGCTCACCTAGGATGATCATCAAACCCTTTTACTTCATTTTCTATGGTATAAGCATTGTCCTTCATCACAAATGCTATTTCTTCCCAGTGGAGTTGGGACTCAGGGTGATTGTCACAGAAACTTTTAAACATAATATAGAATAAAATTTCTCAACATGTGTTGGAATATTCTCCCTGGAGGTCCTTAGGATATTACAAGGGAATCATAGATAGAATTCACATATATGGGGGTGGTAACTGCACATTATTATAGGGTCAACTACTAGGACAGAGGACCATGAAGAGGAAACAAGCTAAAAAAGTGGAATGATGAATGTGTGGCAAAAGGACTAAGGGAAAGGAATGTACTTATACTAAGCACTTACTGCTTTCTTAGGAGTTTCATTATTTTCTTGTTAAAAAATAAAGGCAAGTTTTTAACAAGAAAAATAATGAAACTCCAAAGAAGGCAGTAAGTGCTTCCCACAGCAAGTATCATTCTCAATGGGGGGAAAAAATTGAAAGCCTTCCCTTAAGATCAGGAACACGACAAGGTTGCCCTCTCTCACCTCTTTTATTCAATATAGAACTGGACGTACTCCGCCATAGCAATCAGAGAAGAAAAGGACATTAAGGGCAAACAGATAGGCAAGGAAGAAATCAAGCTATCATTATTTGCAGATGACATGATATTATACCTAGAGAACCCTAAACTCTCGAACCAAAAACTCTTAGAAACAATAGATATGTATAGTAGAGTGGCAGGGTACAAAATCAATACCCAAATGTCGGTGGCTTTCCTATACAAAAATAAAGAGAAGAAAGGGATATTAAGAAATTGATTCCATTCACAATTGTGCCACAGAAAATCAAATACCTAGGAATCAGCTTAACCAAGTATGTAAAAGACCTATACAAAGAGAACTACAAGACACTGCTTCAAGAAATAAAAAGAGGACACGAGGAAATGGAAACACATTCCCTGCTCATGGATGGGGAGAATTAACATTGTCAAGATGGTAATACTCCCTAGAACATTATACAGATTCAATGCAGTTCCTATAAGGATTCCCATGACATTCTTTACAGAAATTGACCAAATACTCCTGAAATTCATATGGAATAATAAGCCCCCACTGATAGGTAAAGCAATCCTTGGGAAGAAGAAGATGGAAGGCACCACCTTTCCCAACCTCAAACTGTACTACAAAGCAGCAGAAATTAAAACAGCACGGTACTGGAATGAAAACAGACCTGTGGACCTATGGAATAGATTTGAGTATCCTGACACCCACTCTCAAAGACATGATCAGTTAATCTTTGATAAAGGTGCAAAGAGTCCAAACTGGAGTAAGAAAAGCCTCTTCAACAAGTGGTGCTGGGAAAACTGGACAAACAACTACATGTGAAAAAATGAATTTGGACCTGTGTCTAACACCTTGCACAAAAATCAGATCAAAATGGATTAAAGATCTCAATATCAGACCTGAATCCATAAAGTACATTGAAGAAAATATAGGAAAAACCCTCCACGACATTGAAGCTAAAGACATCTTCAAAGGTGAAACACCATTAACAAAGCAACTAGAAGAAGATATAAACATATGGGACTACATGAAACTGAAGAGCTTCTGCACCTCGAAAGAAACAGTGACCAAGATAGAAAGACAGTCCACAGAATGGGAAAGAATATTCACCCAATACCCACTGATAAGGGGTTAATATCCAGGATATATCAGGCACTGGTACAGCTATATAAGAAAAAAAAAACAGCCAACCCCATTAGAAAATGGGGAGAAGAGAGGAACAGAAACTTTGACAAGGAAGAAATTCAAATGGCCAAAAGGCATATGAAAAAATGCTCATCATCACTAATCATCAGAGAGATGCAAAGCAAAACAACAATGAGATATCACCTCACACCACAGAGAATGACCCATATCCAAAAGGGTAAAAGCAACAAGTGTTGGCGCAGATGCAGGGAAAAGTGGACTCTCATACATTTTTTGATGGGAATGTCGACTTGTACAACCTTTCAGGAAAACAATATGGACATTCCTCCAAAGACTAGAAATTGAGCTCCCCTTTGACCCAGCCATACCACTCCTGGGAATATACCCTGGGAAGCCAAAAACACACAGCGGAAACACAATCCGCACTTTTTATTTTCATAGCAGCACTATTCACAATAGCCAGAAACTGGAAACAACCAGTATGCCCGAGAACTGATGACTGGATAAAGAAACTGTGGTACATCTACACAATGGAATACTATGCAGCTGTCAGGAAAAATGAAGTTATGAAATTTGCTTATAAATGGATGGACATGGAAAGGATCATGTTGAGTGAAATTAGTCAGAAGGAAAGAGAGAGACATAGAATGACTGCATTTATTTGCATGACATAAATATATCAGGTGATCTTACCAAAAGTGGAAATTGCCACAAGCGCATGGGACACAGAGGTTAGGTAAGACAGAGAAGGGAACATGTGTGAATAAATGTCAAAAGGTCTGATACCAACATAGAATTGGGCATTAAATACAGACAAAAAATGCAAATGATGGCTTCTAAGTGTACGTAGTGCAACCCACAAGGTGTAGGAGAAGGAGAGAGAGAGAGGAGAGAGAGAGGAGATAAAGAACCTGCCATTTAGGCAGGACGTGGGAGGGGGAGGGAATTGGGGACATGGGTGGTGGTAATGGGCACTGGTGGAGGGCGGGGTGCTGGAACACTGTGTGACCGAAACCTCCAAGCGTGAACAACATTGTAATTGTATATCTCACGGTGGTATAATAAAATGTTAAAAAAAAAAAGAGCAAGTTAGGCAAAATGATCTTCAAAGGCTGCATGATTTTGTTCTCTTAAAAGTGATCCTTGGAAAAGGGGATTAGTCAGAGCCTCGGATTAGTCAGAGTTTCTCTCTCATCTAGGTTCTCTTCTCACATGTTACTTTTGATACAGGATGTGCCAAAGCATAAAGGGCAACATCACATATACATACCTGTGTGCATGCACCCCGTCTGCCCCTAAAAAACATGCACAGAATCTGGTTGGATAGAAAAATGTCATAAACACCTTTTCCTTGGCCCTCCACTCTTCTGTGGTGGTCTAGTGTGCAGAGAGCCTCGTATTTCTTCCTTCCTTCCTTCCTTCCTTCCTTCCTTCCTTCTTCCTTCCTTCCTTCCTTCCTTCCTTCCTTCCTTCCTTCCTTCCTTCCTTCCTTCCCTTCCTTCCTTCCTTCCTTCCTTTCTCCTTCCTTCTTTCCTTCCTTCTTCTTTCCTTTTCTTTCCTTCCTTCCTTTTCCTTTCCTTCCTTCCTTCCTTTCCTTCCTTCCTTCCCTTCCTTCCTTCCTTCCTTCCTTCCTTCCTTCCTTCCTTCCTTCCTTCCTTCCTTCCTTCCTTCCTTTCTTCCTTCCTTTCCCTTCCTTCCTTCCTTCCTTCCTTTCCTTTCCTTCCTTCCTTCCTTCCTTCCTTCCTTTCCTTCCTTCCTTCCTTCCTTCCTTCCTTCCTTCCTTTCCTTCCTTCCTTCCTTCCTTCCTTTCCTTCCTTCCTTCCTTCCTTTCCTTCCTTCCTTCCTTTCCTTCCTTCCTTCCTTCCTTCTTTCCTTCCTTCCTTCCTTCCTTCCTTCCTTCCTTCCTTCCTTCCTTCCTTCCTTCCTTCCTTCCTTCCTTCCTTCCTTCCTTCCTTCCTTCCTTCCTTCCTTCCTTCCTTCCTTCCTTTTGTTTTTTTTCGTTTCTTTTTTCTTTCATCCTTTTCTTTTTCTCTCTTTATTCTTTATGTTTCCTTTTTCTAAAAAATAGACTCACCATTTGATGCAGTTTTAGACATGTTCATGTCAGATTTTAGGTGTATGGTGTCTCAACACCCATCTTTCCAACTGTACACATTTCCCCCACCAATGTCCCCAGTTTTTCTCCTGCCACCCCCACACTGTGTGTGGCAGGCTGTTTCCAGTCATTCTCTCTCTCACTTTTTCTTTGTCTTGTTCTCTCTCTCCATTTGGGCATTATGATTTTCAATACAGACAGTGAAAGGTTATTATATTCATTCCGTTACCTATATTTAATGTGTATGTTTTAACCCCAGTGGTCATTTCCGAGTACTTTCTCATAATGGTCTCTTTTCTATCCTAATTCTCTCCCAGTACACGAGGCAGTCCTCCAACCATAGAACACTCCTCTGGTCCTTATTTCTACTGTCTGTGGGTATTAGTTTAATATTATGTTTTATAACTTTTTATGTTCCCCAATGAGTGCAATTATTCTTTGTGTGTCCATTCACTTCTTTCTTATTTCACTCAGCATGATACGCTCCAAACCCATCTACTTATTAGTGAGTTTCAAGTGGCTCTGGGAAAACTGGACAGCTACATGCAAAACTATGAACTTAGATATTTCTCCAGTGCTGGTCACAAAAGTCAAATCACAATGATTTAAAGATCTCAATATCAGACCTGAGTCCGTATGGTATATGAAGGAAAATGTGGGATCATTTCTCCATGACATTGAAGTTAAAGGAATCACCAAGGACAAAACACTACTGAACAAGCAAATGTAAGGAAAGATAAATACATGGGGCTACATGAAACTAAGAAGCTTCTGCACTTCATACAAATACAGTCCACAAATTGGGAAAATATTTACATTGTACATATCTGATAAAGTGTGCAATATCCAAGATATATAAGGCACTGGTAGAACTTTACAAAAAAATCCATCCCCATCGAAAAACGGGGAGAAACAATGAATTGAAACTTACTTAAAGAAGAAATGCAAATGGCCAAAATGCACCTGAGAAATGCTCTACATTATTAATCCTCAGAGAGATGCAAATTAAAATGCCAGTGAGATAATGATGCAGGTGTAGCAGAAGCGGCGGTGACTGGTCTCTGTTCAATGGCAATTCCCAGGTTCTTCAATATTTTCAAGAATAAAAATATTGAATAATAAAATGCTCAGACTCAGAATTAGAAAGTAGAAAAGTTTATTGGAAAGTAGAAGAGAAAGGAAAGGTACTCCCCTTGAGGGAGGAACTTAGTATAGGACTAAGTCAAAAGTAAGGGATTTTGTGTAAGCCCTTTTTAAAGTCTCTCTGTGTAGTTCACTTGATCACTTGACATCCCGTTATTCATTGATTTGCTCGAGTGGGCGCCAGTAACATTTCCATTTGACCCTATTACATGCCAGTGTAGCCCAATGGCATCTGGTTGCTTCAGGGAATAACTCCACTCTGTGGAGTTATCAACTAACAAATGGTATATAGGATGCAAAGAAGTTACAGGCAAAGGCTCTTCCTGTAGCATTAGATGGAAATTGGGATCTTTACATTTCTAAGAGATGCATGCTACAGAAGATTACCAGTGTTCCTCCCTCCCATTTCTCTCTCCTCCCCATTTTCCTCAGGCTTTGTGGGCTTCCTGTGAGCCTAAGATCCAAGGGAGAATTTTATGGGCCTGCAAAAATCTTGGAATGTTAAGAAAGGACCTTGGGGATTAAGTTCATGTTAGGGAGATGAGGGAGGGAAGATGAAGCAACTGGCAAGAAGAAACTGTCTTCTTCTTCCATGGGCAAGGGGAAACTTAGGCCTCCTCTGTCAATAATATCTCACATCACAGAGACTGACATGCATTTGAAAGAATAAGAGAAACCAGTGCTGGTGTGGAAGTGGGGAGAAAAGGAATTGTTGTCTTATTTTATTTCCTTTACTCTTGATGGGAATGCCAACTTGTCCAGACATTTTGAAAAACAGTTTGGTCATTCCTCAAGAAGCTAGAAATTGAGCTTCTATAAGACACTACAATGAAATTTCTGGAATATAGCCTGTGGTGCTAAAACACACGACAGAAATGTCATCTGCACATATATGTTCATTGCAGCACTATTCACAATAGCCAGACTCCCGAATAATTTGGTCGCCCCAAACAGATGACTGGTTAAAGAAACTATGTATAGAAGTATTCCACATCTATACAGTGGAATACTATGCAGCAGTTAGGAAAATGAGGCAGCAAAGTTCACCCTTTTTAACTTTCTTTTGGTTGCTCTTCAGCATCAGGGAAAAAATGACATAATAAGGGTGATCATTAGTGGCAGAGGCTGGAGTCATAATATGCATCATGAGGTTTATTATGCATAAAAATATTCATTTTATTGGGAAGGAAGCTATTGGAGAAGTTCAGAGTTGTGACACAACTCCAAATGTTCTGGTTTCAAGTCTATGAAACTGCCCATTCTGCTTTACACCTATATTTCACATCCACCGGAAAAATAGTTGGTGTCTTCCCAGTCCTGGATGGGAGGATGAATGGGAGTTAAAGATGCTGTGGCTGCAGCTGTTCCAAAAACAACTCAAGGGACTAGGAGGAAGAGCACGAAGGGCTGGAGTACGTGCTTTGCTGCAGAAGCACTGAGCTTGACCCCAAGTAACACAGAACAACCCAATTGGGATTAACCCTCTGCCAGTTGTGGGTCACCAAAGTTGAAACAAAGCTGCTTCTCTGTATAAGTATCGCTCTTGTCATACCATCTCATTGTTTCCTTTTTCCTCATGAGCCTTTCATGTCTCCCTTTTAGGAGATGGTCTTACTGTGGCAACATAGAGCAGGGTTATGAGATTGACAGGCATAATCTGCTTCTTGGCTTCATGATTATGAGGTACATGGCAGCAGTCAACAACTGGGTTTTTATGGTCAGTTACATAAAGTGCTAATAGATATGCCATTAGAAGCCAAAAAGATCTATGATGGTAGCTGCCTCCCTTTTCTTTGATCCCTTTTTTTTTTTGTATTTTGACTCAGGCCACCTGATAGAGCTGGCTTAGAGCATTACTCTAAAAGGGTGCCTGTTTTGTATCTTCTGCACTAGTGTTACAGATTACTTTGCTTGGAGCTATAAGCAGAGATCAGAGGCCAGAAGTGGTTTAAGGGAGGAAACTAGGCAGTTCCAGGTAGCTGATATGTACTGACTCCCACCACTTCAGAAAGAAGATAGTTATGAGTACAGATCATTGGATCAAATATTGCTTCTCCTTACAATATCTTTGATTTTTTGTTAAAGTTATTGCATTTACATGTACCAATTCTCAGTTCTCACTTCTCCATAATGTAAATAACACTATAGATCTTTGGTTATTAAGAAGATTAAGTTAGACAGTGTGCATTACAATAGTAGTTATTGGCACAATGTAAAAGCCAAAGGAAGGGAATTTAGGATGCCTATCAAAGGTGACATCGGAAAAACCAAGTGGGCATGCTTACCCAGAGTCCGTGCTGGAGGGAAGGCATACTAACCCCAGGACAGAGAGGCAATCATGGCATCTGAGTGGTAGGAAAAAGAGAATGGTTGACTGTGGCATTTGGGAAATTGAGTTATACAGATGCCTACAATGTGTATTAGATGTAAGGAGAAGCTTTGTGATAAGGCAGAGATATCCCTGTAAAAAGTTGTCAGACTTCAGTCCTTAGTGATCACAAGAGCTTGGTCACAGCACAAGTAAACAACTACATGGTGAACTCAGCCTGGGCAAATGGACATTGTGCTTTTCCTCTCACTCTTGAGGAAAACTCCTGCTGTTTTTGCATGGGGATATCAATAATAAAGGTTACAATAGTCTAGTTTTCAGTTCAATCAGATGTAGCTGTCATCCTGACCCAACAATCCAGGGGAATGTCTGAATTGTTGCCTTATTTTATATACAATAAAACAAGTGTGATAAAGTTGTGAAACTTATGTACATGCTTCAGGGATTCATTTCCTTACAGCACAGTGGCAAAACTTTATGAGTAACACACTGCTATTCATATGCTAGATCCCAAATAACCATCCACTGAATTCCTAAGGATATCTACAGCATAGTCTCAGTCTCCCTTGGAACCTGGAATCTATCTTATTATGCCTCATACTGGTGATAATCCCTCTAGGACTTTTAACTTTAGGTACTAAGAGTTTGTCAGAATCAACCATTATTTTCACCTTGATATTTCTCTATCTATTCCTCACACTTCATTGTGCCAGGTGAAGAATATTTTTAATATAACATATATTAGATCAGTTTTAATAGCAAAATTGAGAAGCACATTAGAGATGTCCCATATGCCTTTTGTACTTCCACATGCACAACTTTTCACGTTAGCAACCTCACCCCACCTAAAAGGTACATTTGTTAAAACTGATAAAACTACATTAATACATAATTATGATCCAAAGTATGTAGAGCATAGCAAGTTTCCATCCTGCTATTTTACATGTTTTGGAGTGTGTTTGGCATGTACAGCTTACATGTAACCCTCATTGTAGTATAATGGAATAGTTTTACTATTTTGAAAACTTGTTTATTCCTACTTTCTATCTTGCTCTATTAGTTTTGAAAAGTCCTTACAGATATACATAAAATATATTTATTTAGATTTATATAAATATTTTATTTTCCTGTTAAAAGAAACAATTTCTAATGTAATGTAAATTTTTAAAAAAATTTGTCAAAACTGATAAAACTACATTAATACATAATTATGATCCAAACATAAACATATATATAAACATATTTATATAAATCTAAATAAATATATTTTATGTATATCTGTAAGGACTTTTCAAAACTAATGGAGCAAGACAGAAAGTAGGAATAAACAAATTTTCAAGATAGTAAAACTATCAGAGACTCACAGACATGGGGCAGAGCTGCTACTTGCTCTCCCTGTGCCCAGCCACTCATGAGGTGCCCAGGAGGGATGGCAGGTTCTAGCCCTGGCCCGCCACCCCAGCAGAGCCTTGCAACAAGCCAGACGACCCTCCCCACTCCATGAGGGCCTCCATTTTCCACATCCGGACTTCTCTCTCATCAGAACTCCACCCAGCAGACCAGCCTATCACAGCCTGGCTCATCAAGTTCCACCCAGCAGCAGTCTTTTTTAAATCCGGTTCAGGTATGCCGGGCCAGAGACTCACAGACATGGGGCAGAGCTGCTACTGGCTCTCCCTGTGCCCAGCCGCTCACGAGGCGCCCAGGAGGGATGGCGGTTTCTAGCCCTGACCTGCCACCCCAGCAGAGTCTTGCAACAAGCCAGACCACCCACCACTCCATGAGGGCCTCCATTTTACATCCAGACTTCTCTCTCATCAGAACTCCACCCAGCAGACCAGCCTATGACAGCCTGGCTCATGCAGCTGCAAGCTGTCACAGGGTTCATCAATAAATGCTGGACTTAGAGATAACTACAAGAGTATGCTACCTGCACGGCATAGCCTGGCAAGCTACCCGTGTTGTATTTGATATGCCAAATACCAGTAACAATTATAGACCTCAATCCGGAATGGATTGAGGCTATTTATATTCCTGGAGCAAGCAGATGCCCTTTGGCTCTACTAGCATGAGACAGGACATATGGTGATGTTACTGGGGCCCGCTTGAGCAAATCGATGATGAACGGGAAGACAGTGACAGTGAATGTAAATTTTTATTTTTATATATATTTATAAATTGTTTTTATTTTTCAGTTTTCCTCGTTGGCTGCTAGTATGTAAGAAATTCATTTTTATATTAACCATGCACACTGCAATCTCTTTATAACTAATCAATACTCAGGAGTTTTGAGTGGTTGTTTTCTTTTTGTCCAGGAATTTTGTTGTTACTGAATTTTGTTTTTCTTGATATTCTATATGATCTACATACCTGAAGGGAGGTGGATTTTATTTCTTTCCACTATTTCCTTTTCTAGTATTATTTCATATGGTAGGATTTCCTACATTCCTACATGATCTTTAAAATAAGAAATATTTTCTTGCTCTTTTTTTTTTTACTTTTTTGGATCATACCCTGCAATGATCAGAGGTTACTCCTGGCTCAGCACACATGAATTGCTCCAGCAGTGATCTGGGAACCATATGGTTTGCAGGGGATCAAACCCAGTGTTGGTGCGTGTAAGGCAAATGCCTAACTGTACTATTGCTCTGACGCCCAAAATAAAAATATTTTTAACTCCTGATCACTTGTATCACTTGTATCACTTGTCTTCCTGTTGTTCATCAATTTGCTCAAGCGGACACCAGTAACAATTCCATACATCCTGTCCCATGCTAGTGTAGCCCAAGGGCATCTGCTCACTCTAGGAACATGAAGAGCCTCAAACCATTCCTTCAGGTCATGGAATGAGGCCCATAATTGTTTCTGGTTTTTGGCATATCAGGTAAGACATGGGTAGCTTGCCTGGCTCTTGATATGAGTGAAAAACAAATTGCTCACCATTGAGGACAATGCTGATTACGGTTCATTTCCCACGTTGCAGTTAGGTATTAAAAGTTCTTTTGTACATTCTTCTATATTCGTACTTCTCTTTTGACAGTATCATCCTTTCTCAAAAATGCAGTTCCTACACTGCAAGCTTTCTTTAATGTCCAATCAGTGGGAGCTCTCTGAAGTTTTTGCTGCATTAATACAGTGGAATTCTGGCTTATTCTAGATGGAACTATGCATCAAACAAGCCTTGCTTGATGTTTGTTACTGGATGGATGTGCTGAGGACCATTCTGAGACATACTTGTGGACAAAATTGTGCTCAAGAACTTACCTGTGATTACACTGTTATAAATATAAAGCCGGGTATGGATAGATTAAGCCTTACTACTTACCAGAATATTTAATTAGTCACCCCATTTCCAATCTGTGGAGATGAATGGAAGGCTTCCTCATCATTGAATCAAGCCTTTTATTTATACAGCCATCTGTTCCAGTAAGAGTGCCCGCTAATCCTGCACAACTCTGGCACTGTTGCTTACTTCATTCAGCACTGATCTGTTTTTCATGTATCAGGAACAGAAGCCTGAGCTATAGGAGGAAAAATGAATGGCGGAAGTTGTGGTTGGCTCCTTCTGTTATTGTTTGTTGTTGGTGGTGTGTGTGTGTGTGTGTGTGTGTGTGTGTGTGTGTGTGTGATTGCACTCATACTTGTGCACATGCATGCTGCTTAGATTAGAAAGAAGGATGGCATTTAGGATTCTTATGAATGTCAAAAAATTATTTTAGGAGAAAATTCCAGAAAACAATTCTGTCGATGAGTAGTTGAGGCTAAAACTAAACGCTTCATATTTACTGTCATTAGTCACCATGTTCACTTTACTTCAAACCTGTTAATGACCCTTAGGCCAGGAGAAATCGGAAATCAGATGTATGGATCTGATTTATTTCTGAATCGGTTTAAGAGTTCTACTCTTTTGCTCCCTCCCTCCCTCTCTCCCTCCCTCCCTCCCTCCCTCCCAACCCCTCTCTCTGTCTGTCTATCTTTGCATGTCTCTCTGTCTCTCCCTCCCTCGCACTATTTTGGGTCACACAGAGTGATATTCAGGGATTGCAGAATTGCTCCTGGTTCTGCATATAGGAATTATTCCTGGTTGTGCTCAGGGGACCATGTTAGGATGCTGAGGATTGAGTCAGGGTATACTGTGTGCAAGGCAAGTGCCTTAGCTTCTCTACTTTTGCTTCAGCATCCATTTTTTGAAGGGTACAGATTGGGACCCACACCAGGTAGGGCTCAGGGGTCACTCCTGGAATCACTCCAGCTGGTGCTTGGGGACTACAGGGGATGTCAGGGAAGGAACTGGGATTGGTTGTGTGGAAGGCAAGAACCTTATCCACTGTACTATGTCTCAGACCACCCAACCTGCTCCTTTTGCTTCTAATACAAAAGGTGAGGATTTTGAACAATATGTTTTTGCTATATTTTGTTTCTTTTTTTTAGATATTTTGAATTTGACAAGCAGTTGCTATAATATAGATCAGAATTATGAAATAATTGTTAATATGGCTCTTATTTTTTTTAAGTGACAATATTATAATGGTACACTGTTATTCTCTATCTCCCCTTGTTTCTGTCTCTTTCCTCTATATCATTTTTCTCTCTTAACTCACTTTCTACTCACATAAAGATTTAAGCAGCGGTATGAGAGTGGTCTCTTCAATCAGATGGGTATTTTTTTCCCTGTTATATTTCATAAATTACTCATCTTGTGAACTTTGGTCATTCTCAAACTTACTGTGCCTTAGGGGTTTTATGGCCCCAGAATTGGTTTGGTTAATAGTCCAGTAATTTTTTAATAGAATTCTGAAAGTGCCCTATAACTGTAAGAAAAAATTCCCTATTAAAGTTTCAAAAAACCCCAATTAATTGACTCAAAGTGCCTCTGGGAGGAGAACCTTTTCCCAATTATAACAAGCTCTAATATTGAATAGGAATATAGTTCCTTCATTCTCTAACTACTTGAAAGTAAGTAGCTCTTCTACATAGTATATATCATTCATAACAATTAAATATGAACCAATCCAATGGGAGCTTACCCAGCATGGTGAGCCAGGGCCCATGGAAATTGTAATTTTGTGTGTGTGTGTGTGTGAGAGAGAGAGAGAGAGAGAGAGAGAGAGAGAGAGAGTTGCAGATAGACAAAGACAGAGATGGAGAGACAGAGAAACAGAGAACTATAGACTGGGGAAAGGAAAAGGGGCACACATATTACTACATGACCACACAGAGAGAATGAAAATGAGAGAAATGAATGTAAATGTAAGACATAAAAAATAAAATGGGGAAAGAAAATAGGAGGAAAGGGGAGGGAGATCAAATAGCAGAAATAGAAAAAAAAACAGAACACAGAAGATACAGAGGTAATTGAAGTCCAGGTATGGGAAGACACAAATATACCACCTGCCCCCAATATCTAGCAGCAATTTTGCACAGTTTACCTAAGTTTTAGTGCAAACCATTAACTGTGTCATGGGGGAATTAAGGACTCCAAATTTGGTCCAGGAAGCAGGAGAGAAGGGAGCCTTATACTTGTCACACATCTAGTCTGCAGGAGTGACCAGGCAACTCATCTGTGGCTTTATCTGCTTTTGTGCAACCAATAAATAACACAGCACTTGAGACAACAAAGCATTGATGAATTCCCTCCTAATAGGGCCAGCTACTTAAGGGCTGATAAAAAGTGCAGAATCTAGCTTTGCACAAAGAGAGATCTTGCTTTCTGGTCCCAATTTTATGTTGAAAAGCAGGGAAAAGCCAGCCTACACATACCCCTCCCCCATTGCTTCAATTCTGGGCTTTGTGTCTAGGGATTGGTTGGGGATAGACTTGCCAGTGAGATAATCACAGCTTGTCTGGTTGGGAGAGCTGGAGCCACTGTTAACCCTGTGAGTTCCAGAGGACTGAGGAAAAAACAAGAGATATGGATCCCTTTTCCAAAGTCTTAGAATCAAGATAAGGAAGGTGGGTTAGCGTTATTGAATAACACATACATACAAACAGACTAATTCCTTTGAGCATAAGTAATTATATTTCTGCATCTAAAAGCATGTTTGAATACTATGTAAAACTCGAGGGGAAAAAGAACAGAGAAAACACTAGAGGGGAAAAAAAGCATTCTAGCTCCATTGGCAACTGCTAATTATGGTGGTTAATGTAATTATCATTGATTATATTTAATAATAGAGAAAACTTAGTGAACGTTGTGCCATGTACATTATTGAACTAACCTCTTCTTACAACAGCCTGAGAATATTGGTGCGATTTTTTTTCATTTGATGAATGAGGAAATATTTTGCCTATCTCTTTAAATTTTCTTTTTCTATGGATATTTAAATGCCTATAGTCTATGTTTATGTTTATGGGATTCTTGTACAAGCAGCACTATATTTCTACAAAGCACATTTTAAATGACTGTATAACATGTATGTATTGTAATATGCTTAGCCATTTACTCTAAGTAGGTATTCAAATATTTGCAATTTTTCTCCTGAAAGTAAGAGAAAATTGTGTTTGTTGTCAAGAAAGCTATATATACCTGTAGAACAAAGTTTCATAATTTCCAGTCCTTAATTAATTTTGAATTTCTTATATGTGTCAAATGTTTTCAAAATCTGACCTCAGCAGACACTAGAAAACCATGACTTAGGAACCCCCTATTTGCTCATGTGATCATTTCGAGTTTATATCTATTGAATGATTTTGTTTCCTTTTCTCAGGATGCCATTTTCCTCTCCTGGATACTCTTATAAGATATATAAAACGTGCTCTTTCTGAGTGAAAATTTTGTGCAATTGGTATTATTTCTTAGCAGGTTTTCTGCAAGTAGATGTGCTATTTTAAAGTTTCATTTTTTGAATATTGTAATGCCCTTTAAAATGAACAGTAAATGTTACCGCCAAAGTAAACAGAGATAGGCAGAATGTTTTCTTGATTTAGTCACTGTATCATCTTAAATGCAGCACTGATGTTTAGGAGTTTTCAGTGTACTCAGAGGTCTATGTTTCTCTCCATAGTCATCTTCTTACCTTTTGTTTTGGGTCATAACAGGGGGTGCTCATGGCTTACTTCTGCACGCCCTCCCCTAAAGGATCACGCTGGATAGTGCCAGCGATTGAACATAGGTCAGTATGTACAAGGCAAGTACTTCAAACCCTGCACTCTCTGACCAAAGCTGGCGTCTTATTTTCTGAGGGAAATAAATACTATCAATATCTCATTCATGACTAGAATTACAAATAGGTGTTGTAATGCTGACATAGCAATGGCATCATGATTGGTGAAGAGAAGATATGATTGTGTGTGCTGCTAAAGAATCATGGGAAGCCATCGCATATCTTGGGAAGTATGGTGGTTCTTTGGACGTCACGGTGGACATTGAGGCACCATACCAGATCCTGGGATTCTCAGAAGGTGAAGGAGCCATCGTGAACCACTCTGTAAGGTGTGGTTTCACATCTGATGAGACCCAGCACATTCAGGGTAGTCTCCAGGGTAGTCGATAGAATTCATGTCTGAGAAGTTGATTTTTTTTGTTGTTGTTTTGAGGTTTCAACCCTATGTTGCTTAGGGCTTTCTCTGAGCTCTGTGCTCAAGGATAACTGTTGGTGGATCTTAGTGGCCCATGCGTAATAATGGACATCAAGGTTAGGTTGTAAGGCAAGTATGATGCCCCTATACTATCTATCTCTCTGGCCCCTGTAGTTGAAGTTTTAAAAATGAATCAGAAAGGAACTGAAAGAATGTGAAGGGAAAATGGGTGGTTTCAATGCAGTTTGTTTATTAGTAAAGGTATCTTGTCAGTGTTTGTTTCAGTTTTGTTTATTTTCCTCACACAACATCTGTATAGTTTTTTCTTTGAAACTGTGCTGGCCATCCTGGACACGTCTTCTGCACCTACTCAGCTTTGTGGAACCTGTTTGAATACATTTATTTTCTGATTGTTTCATTTCTATTTTGGGAAGTATGGCAGCAAACCCCCTGCTTGCACTTGTATTTAAGTGTTTATTATAGTAAGTAACTTTTCTCTTTTTTCCAAGTTTTCAGTATTTTCCAAATATGGTCTGCATGTGACTGACAGTTAAAAATATGGTTATAAGTTTGTTTGGTTTTTACAGGAAATATGACTTGGGATTCTGGAGAAGATACTTAAGTTCCTGCTTCAATTACATGATTATCAGATTTAGGAGCAGGAACCCTAACTAGGTTGAGGCTCACTGTATGTTATGGCTTCACCTGGAGTTTTTTAGAAATGGAAATTATCAGATCCCACACTAAAGCAAAATGTACCCTTGAATAAGAGGACTGATAACAAAAACATTTTAAGAATCACAAATCTATTGTTTCTAAGGTCAATTCCAACAAAAACACTGCAGTCCTGATTCTCTTCCCATCCCTATATTTTTCATTTGCTTACAATTCTTTCTTTTCTTATTTCTTTAACAGATAAGGAAACATTCTCTGTGATATGTAAAGTATATGTTCTGCTCAGTGGATCCCTAATATCTCTGCAAGGGTATTCATAAATTGAAGGGAATCAGAACTCAGGGGGTTAAATGCAAAACACATTACCATAGGACAGCTGCCAAGGCATCACATTCTGAAATCTGATAAATGAAAAATGGGCATGGTATCAAATTTAATCACATTTGTATTCAGATGTTGTTGAGAGCAGACACTGATTTATGAACTAGCAACAGACACCAGATTTCCTGCCTATGTTATATACATATGAATGGGTGGACGGATGGATAGATAAACAGACAGTGAAATTATGCTGCAAATTACATGGCACCAGACCTGTTTATAAGCTAGATCTCATCAAAATGATATTAAAAATACTACAGTTATAATTTTTTTGCTAGGCAATAACTCTGGGTTAATTTACACTCATCCGGAAGGATAGATTTCTTTCAAAATGTGTCCTTGCCTATTTTCTTTAAATGTCGAAAATACCCCTACTATGCTTCCACATCTTTGTATTTTATGTGTGCAAATAATGTCTTATTATCTTTATTTGAAGTAGCATAGTTTATAATTGATATTGAAATAAATGTTATATACTTGAAATGCTGTTAAACCAATCCCTCCAGCAGTGCCTAACAATCACTCCACCATTTTGTCAAGGCTGCTTCCTCTCGCACTTAGCCCCCCCCCCCCAGTTTCTATTTCATTTGATTGCATGTCAGGCTAATTTTTTTTACACTGAGGATTGTCTAGTTCCTAGCTTAGTTACTCTGTACTCTGCATATGAGAAAGATCTCCCTGGTTATTTTTGTTCTGACTCACCTCACTTAGCATGACTACTTACAATTCCACCCAAATTGCATTAACCAGCAAAAGCCTCTCTTCTCATGGATAAGTAGATCTATCTCATTATGCCTATATGCCACAGCTTCTTTATACACTCCTCTGTTACTGAACATGGATTATTTTCAAATTTCGCTATTATAAACAATGACATGATGAACATATCTGTGCATATGTATTTTGAATAAATGTTTTTGCATTCTAGAAGTATATACCTAGGAGTAGAATTGGTAGGTTAGAGAGAAAATCTATTTAATTCTTTTTGAGAAGTTCAAAACTATTTTTTGAAAACTCTAATTCAAGCTGCAGTTTAAGGAGCAGTTAATGAAAGCTTTATTTTGGCCACATCCCTGCCAGAACTTACTGTTGTTTTTATTTTTATATACACCATTTGTGTTGGTGTACAGTTAGATCACAGTGCCATCAATTACCATTTTGCCTAATAATCCATTATGAAGAATAGTTTTACATATGCTCATTGCTCTTCTTTTAGTCTTCTCTAAGCAAGTGTTCATCTTCCCTTTTATAGCCCTTGGGGTTATTAGTTTGTTTAGGGGCCATACCTGCTGTGCTCAGGGCTCACTCCTCGTGCTGCTATCAGGGAACACTTCTGACAGGCTCAAGGAACTATATGTGATATTGGAGACTGAACTTGATTTAGCCCACACAAGCTAAGCACAGTACCCAATGTATTATCCTTTTGACTCTTTCCTTTTGTTTTTTTTCTTTAAATGGGGTTGTTTTTGACCTTGTTGAACTTTGAGAGAACTTTATGTATCATGGACAGTCTGATATATGTTGTATAAATATTTTCTCACACTGAGTGTGATGTCTTTATTTTAGTCTATATTTTCACAACTCAGTAGCTTTTTATGTGGTTCAATTAGTCTATTTCTGCTTCTGCTCTTTTTGCCAAAGGGGTAAATTCCTTAAAGATTCCTCTGTGGTCAAGATATGGTGATCTTGAGTATATTTTCTTCAATATACTTTACAGAAACAAATTAATAGCAATAACTTTAATCATTTTGAATCATCTTTAGTGTGCAGCTTATTTAAGATAACAAGATAGGGCTTATGTTTTTTCCTTTTTATCTTTTTTTTTTGCATGTGGCTGTCCATTTTTTTCAGCATCAATTGTTGAAATGGTTCTCCTTGCTCCATTTCATACACCTAGTCCCTCTGTTGTATATTAACTATCTATACATTTAGGGTTTACTCTTTCAGGCCTTAATATGGATAGATGGATATTTAGACTATTGCTTCTTTCTGTTGCATAAACTCAGTAGTGCAAAGAGCTTGCTTTATACATCTTGGACTCCACCTAACCTACAAAAGAAACTAGAATGATCACTGTATCACTGTCTTCCCATTCATCATCAATTAGCTCTAGCTGTCACCAGTAATATCTCCATATGTCCTGTCTTATGCTAGTAGAGCCCAAGGGCATCTAATTGCTCTAGGAACATAAAGAGTCTCAAACCATTCCATCAGGTCATGGGAATGAGGTCTATAATTGTTACTGGTATTTGGCATATCGATATGACACGGGTAGCTTGCCAGGCTCTGCCTTGCGGGTGGCATACTCTTGTAGTCACCTCTAAATCCAGCATTTATTGATGAACCGTGTGGCCGCAAGCGGCCACGCAAACCGGGCTGTGATAGGCTCATCTGCTGGGTGGAGTTCTGACGAGGGGTAATCCAGATGTGGAAATGGGGACCTTCATGGAGTGGGGGGGTCGTCTGGCTTGTTACGAGGCTCTGCTGGGGTGGCGAGCCAGGCCTAGAACCTGCCATCCCTCCCTGGCACCTCTTGAGCAGCTGGGCACAGGGAGAGCCAGTAGCAGCTCTGCCCCATGTCTGTGAGTCTCTAGAATGATAAAAGGTTAAAAATGGAAATGAGAAAGGTGACTATGTTAGAGATCTAAGTCTAATGAGGACCTAAACAGAGAAAGAGGGATTCAGGTAAAGGACCTATATTTAAGTAGTTTTAATTCTGGGTGCTAATGATATTTAGAATCCAAAGGTTGTGGTTGTGAAATAAAGAGGATTTTGAAAGGGGCTTCTCTTTAGAATTCTTGGTAGGGGATGATGCCCTGTGGTGAGAGAAGATAGAGAGAAAAAGGAGTTTATTTTGCTTTAATTTTTATTTGAATTTGTGGAAATGGAGATGATATTATTGTGAGGTGGGTTGGAACAATATCAGTTAAAACTCTTTTTCTCTAGGGAGCTCTCTCTAACAATCTGAGCCAGAAAGTAATCTCTTTCTATGCTCCTGTAGGAAACAGCATTCATGACCCATTGAGAATCCATTACTACTCTGAATTTTTAGTTCTGTTTTCATGTGTTGCCTTATTTTCTTAATTAAATTATCTCCTTCAGGGGGAGGACCATGCTGTAGTCTTGCTGGATCATTCACAGAGCCTGAAGCACTGTGCTGCATGTAAAAAACATTGGTTGTTAGTTAATTGATTTGTTGAATTTTTTTTTCATTAAACATATTCCCAAGAAGGATCCAAACCTACAGTTAGGAAGCCATCTGGCAGACACTGCTTGAGAGAATGCTTCTTGGCTTTCACATCTTAAAGGTCTTCTTAAAATAGCTAACATTTATTGAACATTTGCTATGTGCCAGGCATTGTGCTCAGCCTGTTCTATGTATGATATTGCATGTGATATTTAAAACAACTTTGTAAGACAAGTATTACAAATTTTTATTTTTAAATGGAGTGAAATGAGGTCATAGACTATGAATATTTTTTGAGGTCAATGAATTATTGACATATAAGAAAACTTTAGAGTTATTTTTCTTTGAAATTTTATGTCTATAAAATTTTCCTATGAAGTGGAAAGCATTATATTAAGTTAAATAAGCCAGAGGGACAATTTTACATACTAGTTAATCTCATTCATCTGAAATATAGAAACAAAACAGACAATGGAACAGAGAGTATTAGACAATAACAAACCCTTGCCTTCTGATTACAAAACTGAGATTGACAAGTAATGTCATTTAGAATGGGAACTGGAAGGAAGAGATCAACTAGAAATAACCTAAGACAGTGTGCGTGGTCTTGAGCATGACCACTTTGGTGATAGTATAGGCTCAATAACTTTGCTCCCCAAATCCACAAATATTAACATGGTTATAATATGTAACCAAAATCACAATGACAATTTAAAAATAGATAAAAATTACTCCACTCAGCATCTTTCTTACTACATAAAAATAATAAAACTAATAAAATAATTATAGAAATAAAATACCCATGGTTGTCAATTCAGGGCTGGCACTATGGTTATTATGCAAATTTTGTAATAGTGCACTTCCAGGTTTTGGCATAACAAATAAAACATGGGTAGCTTGCCAGGCTCTGCCGTGTAGGTGGTATACTATCAAAAAAAAAAGGCATGTACAAACTTTTATAATCAATTCCAATAAAATCTTGAATACTCTGGTATTTGATCCATGATCCCAGATTAGGAAGACAAATCTGTATCACTGAATGAAAGAAACCTGGAAATGACTCCTGGCGGTGCTCAGGAGACCATATGGGATGCCAGGAATCTGGTACTGGTGGGCGCCCCCCACACCGCATAATTGCTCCAGCCCCTCCAAGTATTCTTCACCTAAAGCCAATATCCTAAGGATCCAGCAAGGTGGGAAGCTATATTCTTTGTAAATGAATGATTCCTTCCAAAGCAACTGGCTGTGTGAATGGAGGAGACAGAAACACTCATTTGTTAGGTCATTAGCAACACAGCAGTGCCCCAGTGAGAGCAGAAGAGACACAGGCAAGTGTAGCTCACCAACAGATACAGAGCACTTTCTTTGCAAGGGGAAGCCCTGGGGTCAACCCCAGATGGTGGTAGAAGTTCAAAACGGCCCAAAAAATAGCCCAGGTGTTAATTAAGGCACTTGGCTAGCACTCACAGAGCCAATTCCAGTTCGAGCCCTGGCACCACATGTGATTCTGTGAGCACAAGTTGGTATGACCCAAAAACCCAACTTCTTCCCCCAAAAGACAGATAAAACACACATACACATTCCTTTTCCTTATTCAACAATGCTTAAAAAACTCTTTAAGAACAACGGGGCACCATTTTTTCAATGGTTTCCCATTGCCCCACCAGAGTTTTGTATGACAGTGGTCTTCTACCTGTAAGAATGCCTGGTACATACAGTATGATAGAGCTCCACGGGATTAACACTTGGCTTGGCATGACTGAGTCCTGGTTCAAGTCCTGCACTGCATCTCCCAACCACCAAATCTGAAGGCTGATATGCCAAAAACTTGTAACAATTATGGACCTCAATTTCATGACCTGAAGAATGGTTTGAGCCCTTCCTGTCCCTGGAGCAAGCAGATGCGCTTGGCTGCACTTGCTTGGGACAGGACATAGGAAAATGTTACTGGTGCCCGCTCGAGCAAATCGATGAATTACAGGAAGACAGTGATACAATGATACAGTGATACAGTGTACGTCCAGCTCTGATAAATATGTTTTAAGGAAAATCTATTAAAATCTAAAGAAATTCAGAGTCTGATAGTTGTCTCAAGTGTCTTTACAATACAATGCGGGAGGCATAGAAACAAAACTTATAAAATTAATTCCTAGAGTTTACTAGTACTGACAACACTTTTATTTTTTTTTTTTTTGTTTTTTCTTTTTTGGGTCACACCCGGTGACGCTCAGGGGTTACTCTTGACTTTTCACTGAGGAATTACTCCTGGCAGTGCTCAGGGGACCATGTGGGATGCCGAGGATCGAACCCGGGTGGGCCGTGTGCAAGGCAAATGCCCTACCCACTGGACTGTCGCTCTGGCCCCTGACAACACTTTTATAGATATCATACTATGTAAAAAATGTGTGACTTTTTTCTACAATGTAAGATAGGCTCAATAGATTAAATCTATATCCTAGTCACTTTTTACTATTAGTAAGCAGTTATTGGTAGATACACATTTTAGCTACAAATACTTTTTAGAAGCAGAGAAAGTAAACTCGGTGTTAATACATATCACTACTCTGGTTATTAAAGCTTCGAGTAGATAAGAAGATCTCGAAGATACTAGGAAAGCACTTGTGCTGACTGAGGGGGAAAAACTTTTGAAGAGTGAACTGGTTTAAGTTTCCAAAATGAAGTGTTCTAAATTGTTCTTAGGCATCTGATTTGTGCTTTGAAGCTTTAAATAAGTCAATTCTGCTCCTTACATCGATCCACTTTATTTTTATAAAATGGTTTTCAACACCCACAAGTCTTCTTCCTTGGGTATGTAGATCTGGAAAATGATTTATTCATTGTTTGTCCTGGGTTTAACCTACTTGGGATTAAGACTTTTGGATTAAATTTAGGACATATGACCATGAATTAAAAAAGCCCTTGCCTTCTCAAACATAAAAATAGCCTTTGGGCTTCCCAAACTCTTTCCATTGAGGCAATTGGCTTAAATTAGAATATAAGGGCCCTGACCTTTCTCCTCAGAATACAAATTACAGTATGGGAATGAATTCAGTTACATTTTGAATTTCCTCAAATTCTTAAATTATTTGTAAGTTAACTTCTCCTAAAATACTCTAATCAGTAGGAACAATATAAAGGGAAATGATATACAAGTCAACCTTGAGAAAAGCAAGATTGAAATTCATTCTTGTCAATCCTAAAGTTAGGCAAAAATTTAGAAGACAGAAAAGAGACAGGACCTGAAGAGGAATCACCACATGTGTGTGAACAGATCAATTTGAAAGGTCTGTGGACTAAAGAGCAGTTTAATTCTGTATTGAATCTGGTTGTTTCACAGTCGAATCATAAGCTAGCTAGCAGAGGAGACCGAATCAGAGAAATAGAACAGATCAGGGTCACTTCTTATGCATAATGTGACTTTGGGCAAGTCATTTTGCTTTTCTATGACTCACAGTGGAAGTAAAATATTTAATAGAAAGAAGAGATCCTAAAATAGTGGCTAAATTTATCATGTGCATTAAATTACCCATTAGCCTGGAAACTTTTCAGGAGTCTGTCACAAAGGCAACACTCAATAA
>JAJIBD010030944.1:92500-197925 GCA_021461705.1 Cryptotis parvus
ATATGAAGAGCCTCAAACTGTTCCTTCAGGGTCTTAACAAGGAAGTCTGACCACCTTGTAGGTGGGCGGCCACGTGATCTTTTGACATCCCGTGGGATCCAGTCGGTAACGGCTCTAGTCCAGCGGTTGTCTCCAAATCGCATTACATGTCCAGCCCATCTGATTTTCGATGCCTTGGCAAACGAGACAGCGTCCCTGATTCTGGAATAGCGATGGAGGTCAGAACTCCGGATTCCTTCTCTCACTTGAGTGAGGCGTGATATTCCAAGCATAGCTCTTTCGATGCCTCTCGGGAGACCCGAATAGCATTCTCATCCTGCTTTCGTAGGGCCCAGGTCTCTGAGGCGTATGTTAATGCAGGGAGAACGGTGGAGTCGAAGAGATGTGCCCGGAGCCGGAAGTTCTTTGTCCTTTTAGCTATTTCTTCGATGCCTTTGAAGGCATTCCATGCCGCTCTCTTCCTCCTGCGCAGCTCAGGTTTTAGGTCATTCATCATGTTGACTTCTCGACCTAGGTACACATAACTGCTGCATTCAGAGATGTTTGTTCCATTGAGAGAGAATGGGGCCTCTGGAACTAGTTCATTTCTCATGAACATAGTTTTCTTCAGATTCAGCTGTAGACCTACCTTTCCACATTCTCGGTCAAAGTCAGCCAGCATTTGTGCCGCTTTGGCTAATGTTTGGTGTTATTAGAACGATGTCATCAGCGAAGCGGAGGTGGTGTAGTTGCCGACCATCTATCTTCACTCCCATTCCTTCCCATTCTAATTGTCTCATGATGTTCTCGAGGGTGGCACTGAAGAGTTTTGGTGAGATGGTATCACCCTGTCGAACCCCTCTTTTGACATCAATGATCACTTCTTTGTAGAATGGTGAGATCCTGGTGGTGAATCCATAATACAGCTCACGAAGGATCTTGATGTATTGGGTTTGAACACCCTGTTTGACTAGGGCTTCGATGACTGCTTCAGTTTCCACAGAATCAAAGGCTTTCTGTAAATCAATGAACGTGAGACAGAGCGGCATCTTGTACTCCCTACAAACCTCAATGAGCTTGGTTACTGTGTGGATATGGTCGATTGTGCTGAATCCTTTCCGGAAACCTGCTTGCTCACATGGTTGACCTTCATCTAGTGTTCTGCTAATCCTGTTCAGGATGACTCGTGTAAACAGCTTGTAGATGACAGACAACAGGCAGATGGGGCGATAGTTGCCGATGTCATGAATGTCTCCCTTCTTGAACAGTAGAACTGTCCTGCTGGTTTTCCATTGGGAGGGCACCTTGCATTCGGACAGGTAGCGTGTGAAGAGCCGAGCTAGTGTATTGATGAGCACCGATGGCAGATTCTTCAGATGTTGGGTCTGACTTTGTCTGGGCCTGGTGCTGTTCCCTTCTTTACCGATGAGATGGCATGTCTTATTTCAGAAGGGAGAACGTTGGGAATGACGTATCCATCCTGTGGAATTTGGTATGTGGGCAGGTGGATGTGGCTATCAAAAAGATTTGAGTAGAAGTCCTGGATAATCTTCTCCATTGCCTTTCTGGAAGATGTGATAGATCCATCAGGACGTCGGAGGGCAGTCATCTTGGTCTTATAGTTGGCGAAGGACAGGCGGGCAGTGCGAATACTTTTCCCGGCTTCTGCTGCATCTTCCAGTATTTCTGCTCTTCTGTCTTTGAGGTCTGCTTTTATCGCTTCTCTGCACTGTTTAGCAAGCTTGGACGTTAGCATAATATGCAGGATATTATTTAAATAAATTTTTAGAAATTTAAATAGAGGAAATTATACTTAAAGAGATTTCAGATAATTTTTATTTGCACAAGTGAAAATACATAATATAATATTCACTATTACTTTTATGAACTAAGATTGTATTGCTATTTGTATATGTACTAACAAATGGACTTATGTAGTTTTATTATTCATTAAAATAAGCCTATTTTAATAGTAATATATTTGAATTTTGTTGCTCTGAAAATATTGACCAGACTGAGGAGGAGACAATTTTTTGTGGCATTAAAGAGGGATGGTAGAAAAATAAATCTTTATTTGAAAGATTATTAGAAGCATTTTTATAACATGATTTTCTTATTAAAATTAATTTTGTTTGCTTTATTTCACTTTACATGATTTTATTTTTTGCCAAATACAGGAAAATATTTCTGAAGAGAAAGACTTAAAAATGTTATTCTTAGAGATTATGCCCATTCCTTCAGTTTCTAATGAAAATAATTCTAGTGGGCAGGTTTTAGTTTCAAATCTGTCAAAGTTTTGGTTGATCATCATCAAGATAGGTGTTAAATGAAACTCAAAGGGAACACAGAGATAGCTCAAGTGTTAAGCATATGCTTTGCTAACAATTGACCTTTTTCTAGGCCCGGCTCTAAAAACCCTGTCCTGGTTCCCACCACTACCGGAGCCACAATGGAACACTGATTCAAGAATAATCATGGTTCTGCTGGGTGTGGCCCAAATCACCTCTCCACAAATAAAATGAAACACCTGGAGGTATTGTTTGTATGTATGTATACATACATGCATATACACACATTTATGTCTTATTAAATGAGAAAATAGGACAAGTCAATAAAAAGAGGAAAATCAAGACCACATAGAATTGCATCAATTGAGAGAGGATTCTGGGTATTGTAAAGTAAAATAATCAGCAAGCGTTTCCTTTAGATTAAAGACATTTTAAAAAATCCATTTCAAGGCTATGGGATATATTTTTAAATGAAAATAGCAAAATAATTGTTCTTAATTGAAAAATACAATAAACTTGCATAAAATTAGTGGGACTCTATAACCTTTTGACAAGGAAAAGATTATTCTGATCTCTCCCACTTCTACGTTTGATCATGATTTCCCCTGAGGGGCACAGGTAACATTTCCATTTGACCCTATCACGCTCCAGTGTAGCCCAATGGCATCTGCTTGCTTCAGAAATACAAAGAGCCTCAAACTGTTGTTCCAGGGTCTTGATGAATCTGACCAACTTGTAGGTGGGTAGTCATGTGATCTTTTGACTTTCTGTGGAATCCAGTCAGTAATGGCTCTAGTTCAGTAGTTATCTCCAAATCTCATTACATGTCCAGCCCATCTGATTTTTTTTTTTTTTTTTTGGGACACACCCAGCAGTGCTCAGGGGGTACTTCTGGCTCTGAATTCAGGACTTACTCCTAGTGGTGCTCAGGGGACCATATGGGATGCAGTATCGAACTCGAGTAGGCCATGTGCAAGGCGAGTGCCCTACCCACTGGACTTTCGCTCTGGCCCCCAATATGATTTTTGATGCCTTGGTAAACAAGACAGTGTCCATGACTCTGGATCGTGAACAGTGGTCGGAACTCCGGATTCCTTCTTTCACTAGAGTGAGCGTGATATTCCAAGCATAGCTCTTTCGATTCCTCATAGGTAGGCCCGAATAGCATTCTCATCCTGCTTTTGTAGGGCCCAGGTCTCTGAGGCGCATGTTAATGCAGGGAGAATGGTGGAGTCAAAGAGATGTGCCTGGAGCCGGGGGTTCTTTGTCCTTTTAGCTATTTCTTCGATGTGCTTGAAGGCATTCCATGCCGCTCTCTTCCTCCTGTGCAGCTCAAGTTTTAGGTCGTCCATCATGTTGAGTTCTCGACCTAGATACTCATAACTACTGCATTCACAGATGTTTTTTTCTGTTGAGAGTGAATGGGGCCTCTAAATCTAGTTCATTTTCATGAACATTGTTTTGTTGAGATTCAGCTGTAGACCTATTTTGCCACATTCTTGGTCAAAGTCAGCCAGCATTTGTGTCACATAGCTAATATTTGGTCTTATTATAATGTTTTCATCAGTGAAGTGGAGGTGGTGTAGTTGTTGACCATCTACCTTCACTCCCATTCCTTCCCATTCTAATTGTCACATGATGTTCTCGAGGGTGCGCTGAGGAGCTTCAGGTAAATAATATCACCCTGCTGAACCCCTCTTTTGACATCAATGATCCCTTCCTTGTAGAATGGTGAGATCCTGGTGGTGAATCTGTAATACAGCTCACGAAAGATCTTGATGTATTGGGTTTGAACACCCTGTTTGGCTAAGGCTTTAATGTTTGCTGCATCGCAACAGAATCAAAGGCTTTCTTTAAATCAATGAACTTCAGACAGAGTGATATTTAACTCCCTACAAACCTTGAGAAGCTTGGTTACCCTCTGTGTATGGTTGATTGTACTGAAATTTCTCAATTTCTTCTTGAATGTGGATGCTGGTGTATAGACAACGAAAATAGAAAATGCTGGCAGTGGGCCACATCTCTGCAAGTGTAATCACCCTATCTGGTTTGTTAGGCATCCAAATGAATCAATGTTCATGGCCAGTTTTGTGTTGACAAGGACACCGACACCACTGACTCCTCTTTAGTCGAATGTCCGAGGAACCATTCTTCTCTCATGACAAAAATGGTGTGATGTGATTGACACCACCTCATCTCGATCAGACCAATGATGTCGTACTTGATCTTTTGTGCTTGCACCATCAGGTCCTTGATATATTCTCAGATTCCAGCATAAGTGCATTGAAAGTATGGAGAGTCATTTTAGTCCTTCTTCATTTTGGCAGCCTAATTTGGCCCTGAGATTTTATCAGCCACTCATTGTTCTTGTTTCTTAGTGCTGACCTTATTAAGGGATCCTTCAGGGTCAGAGAAATATACATTGTCATTACTGAAATTGATATTAAATTGTTATTACAGGAATGTTTGAAGCACAGACACAGATACACCAGGCAGAGCAGCTACCAGCTCTGCCCATGGCCACTGTACTCCATGCACTCCACTGACCACGATAGCGACACCCTCGAGAACATCATGTGACAATTAGAATGGGAAGGAATGGGAGTGAAGATAGACCATTGACAACTACACCACCTCCGCTTCGCTGATGACATCGTTCTAATAACACGAAACATTAGTCAAGTGACACAAATACTGGCTGACTTCGACCGAGAATGTGGAAAGTAGGTCTACAGCTGAATCTCAGCAAAACTATGTTAATGAAAAATGAACTAGTTTCAGAGGCCCCATTCACACTCAATGGAACAAACATCTCTGAATGCAGCAGTTATGTGTACCTAGGTCTAGAAGTCAACATGATGAACCACTTAAAACCTGAGCTGCGCAGGAGGAAGAGACCACCCCGGCAGAGTCTCACAACAAGCCAGACGACACCCCGCCCCACTCCACGGGCACTGCCATTTTCCACATTTGGACTTCCCTTTCGTCAGAACTTCACCCAGCCGACCAGCCCATCACAGCCCGGATCATCGACACCTACCCTGCAGCAGTTTTTTCCTCAATTCAGCTCAGGTATGGTGGTCCAGAGACTCTCAGACACGGGGCAGAGCTGTTCCTTGCTCTCCCTGTGCCCAGCCGTTCATGAGGCAGTCGGAAGGCATGGCAGGTTCTAGCCCTGGCCCACCACCCCAGCAGAGCCTCACAACAAGCCAGGCGACCCCGCACCCCCCATTCCATGGGCGCTGCCATTTTCCACATTTGGACTTCCCTTGTCAGAACTTCACCTAGCCGACCAGCCCATTACAGCCCAGATCATCGACACCCACCCTGCAGCAGTTTTTTCCTCAATCCAGCTCAGGTATGCTGGTCCAGAGACTCTCAGACATGGGGCAGAGCTGTTCCTTGCTCTCCCTGTGCCCAGCCGTTCCTGAGGCAGTCGGGAGGCATGGCGGGTTCTAGCCCTGGCCCACCACCTTGGCAGAGCCTCACAACAAGCCAGACTACCCCCACTCCATGGGCGCTGCCATTTTCCACATTTGGACTTCCCTCTCGTCAGAACTCCACCCAGCCAACCAGCCCATCACAGCCTGGCTCACGCCGCCGCAAGTGGCTGCGTGGTTCATCAATAAATGCTTTGTTTGTAGGTGTTTAAAAGAGTATGTCTCCCGCACGGCAAGCCTGGCAAGCTGCTCGTGTTGTATTTGATATGCCAAATACCAGTAACAATTATATTAGGTCATTTCCATGACCTAATATAATGGTTTGAGGCTCTTTATGTTCCTGTAGCAAGCCGATGCCCTTGGCTCTACTGGCATGAGACAGGACATATGGAGATATTACTGGTGCCTGCTCTAGCAAATAGATGATGAAAGGGAAGATCGTGATCTTGATGATGATTTCACCCTGAACATCACTGGTGTGGTTTAGTGGATCTTAGCACCTATTGGTCTAGCAGTGCTATAGCACTGAGCCCCTAAGATAGAACTGTCCTACTTAGTTGACTGAACAGTTGGAGGCATTCTTAGGGCCCCTGAGTGTTATTCTGAATATACCAATAAGAAAGCCTATCTCAATTATAATATACCATTAACATTTTACAAAAAATATCTAATTAAAAATTAAAGAATGATTTAATGACAAGCTTTCCAATATTTATTATATATGCTTATGCTATTCTGCATATTGCATATGTTTTTTAATATATTTTACTCTTATTAGACCACAAGAGGTTGAGGAAAGATTATTGTGTATCTTGTTTCTCATTTAATTTCTAATGTCTGATAACATTTAAACTTAATCTAAGTAAATCAAACCATGTTCATTTTAGTAAATCAGACAAAGATTTGAGCATGGTTCAGTCATATCTCAAAAGAGGACTTTTAGACAAATATATTTGTCACAAATCACTTTGAAGGAGGAATCTTACTTTTGCAGAAGAGTGTCCTAAGGTTTCACAAGATTACAACATAAGTACAGATAAATTAATTTTGGAGGTGCTAAATTCACAATTTACTCCTAAATTCATCCATGATTTTGCATCCTTTCTCATCATTTATCAGCTCTGTGACTATTCAAATCATGTGGCCTCTCAGACTGTTTTGTTCTTTCATAAGATAGAGTTGTTATAATCTTGCAGGGTCATTATGGCAATATTCTGTTTAAACTAGCTAGTCAGTGCTGATAATAGCCTTGCCCGATGGTAGTTAAGTATCATTATCAAGGTCACCATCACCTTTGCGAGCTTACTCTCACAGATCTTTCTCTGCAGACTCCATTATGCGTATTCTTGAGAATAATGCAAAGAAGTAAGGAAAATTTTTACTTAGAGAACTAAAAGTAGCATATGAATAGCATATGATAGAAAAAATACAACTATTTAGTACTTATCTGAAGAATATTAAACATTAATTTAAGAATATATATCCCACTGTGCTTGTAGCAGAATAATTCAGCAGTGCCAAAAATGGAATACATTTGATGCCTATAAATAGAAGATTGGATTGAGAAATAGTTGTGTACATATACTCAATGTAGAAGTACACTGTCAATAAAGAAAACAAATTCTTGATTTTTGTCTTAATATGAATTGAACTTGAGGTGATTTGCTAAATTGCATATAGATTTATATAAATATATACACCCATACTTATATGTAAATGTGTATATTTATTTATGTATCAGAGGAACCAGTAAAAAATAAACAAAAAATCTTGAACTGAGAAAAATATGGTTGCTGCCAGAGGGGGAAGTTCAGGATGGAGTCAATTAGATTGTGTGAGTGGCACTAGAATACAGATTATGGAGGTATACAAACATATAAAGTAGTGAAATTATACTCCTGAGATTTATGTGGTATTGAAAACCAATGGTAAATCAATGCAATTTTATTTCAAAAAATGAACTGCTTTTCCAACATCTTCTGTTGTCCTTAATCACCTTGATTTTTGTGTAATATAAAATACAAGGTAAGTGCCAGAGCTTCAGAAAGGCTGATGGAAGGAGACAGCCTGCAACATCTGCTACACACCATCTCTCCACTGAGAGCCAAAAAGCTAATATCAGAATGATTGAAAAAAAGAGCAACAAAGAACACAGTCCCTGATTTGCACTCATCCTTCAAAACAAATGTGAAATAGAGTTTGATGCAACATGTTGAAGGGAGATGCCTCAATCACTATCAGTACAGAAGAATGAGGAAAAAATTCTGGGTCACATCCTTGAATGGCTTTCCCAGTTTGTGCCTGAGGGAGCACTATCCTTTTTGACTTCTGACATAGAAATAACTGGTGCTTAAGCAGAGGTAGGGTTGTGATAGATTGTGATAGATATATATATATATGTATACCATAATCAGAAATGAATTAATTAGATACCACTTGATAAGTAATCAGTTGCAACATTCATAAAATCATTTCTCATTTCTTCCCTCACATCACTTTAACAGATGGTAACTGGTGTTTAAAGGAAAGAGATTGCAGGCAGAGCAGGAAGTATGATTATGGTTGAAGGATCAAATATTTGGTAGATGCATTAGGGAGCCAGTAAGATGATGATGAGGAAAGGCATGTGTGATTTAGTGTTGGATTTAATATGCTGGGAAAAAATCTAGAAGCCATAATAACAAATCCAAAATGTCATCAACCAACACCTGAAACTTCTCTGCACCATCTGTCTGTAACATTAAAAAAAACCCAGGAGACTTTGGATGGAAGAACATGGAAAAATTAATGATGAATTTAACCTGGGTAGCTTGATAAACGTTACCTCGGTGGCTAGCCATTAGTCAGCAGGTCTCTAAAACCACTGAGAGGCCTGTGAGTTTTTTTCACCTGTCTAAGGATTTGCTCACTCTGAGCACTGTAACTTGGCTTATAATTTAGGTAGCTACTAGTTCCTTCAAAAACTAGTTTTTTCATTCACTAACTCAGCTTCATTCATTGTCATTTCTTTGGACCAGATTTCCCAAGGAAATTTAAGTTAACTGTAGTTATATGCACATATCTGCACAGACACTTTCTTTATAAACATTTATGGATCCACTAGGAAGCCCCAGCACTATGTTAGTCATTCTTTATAAAGGTAACACTTTGCTAAAAGGAGTTGTCAAAATTGCTTTTAGCAATACTGTGATTTTATAAATCAGAAAGGCAATGAAAGAAAGCTTGCTAAGTATAATCTTAAATTGACATTAACTATAGATGCTTCCATATTTTAGCAGTGTTAAATGTGAACATATTATGATTCAGTGCTATAGTGATAAAGTAATTTATGTAGATTTATGCCTTTATTTGCCTTTTGGTATAATCATTTTGGTTTTTCAGAAAAAATACTAGTTTACTAAAAAAGAAAATAGTATCATCAAAGTGAATTAAATTTTTTCTATACTTCATTGCTCTTTTATTTTAATAAATTTTGTTTTAGACAGTTGCATATTTAATATTGAACTTTTGCCAAACTCCTGCTCCTACAAGCACACATTCCCTATTATTAACAACTACTTTAAAGTGGGACATGTGTTTTGATAAATCATCACCACCATCATCATCCTCATCACCCAACATTCCCCTATACATCATCACCCAACATTCATAGTTTATACTGAGATCCATTCTTAGTACTGTATAGTCAAAAGGTTTGTACAATATTTGTCATAAATCAACTTTATAATATCACCTGTGGCAGTTTCATCAACCTGAAAATCTGCAGTTGAAATGATAATATACTGAGAAGGGTCCTTGCCTACTAACTTTTGTTTATTATTTTATGTCGTTTTTGGGGTCATATCTGACAATGCTCATGGGTTGCTCCTGTCTCTGCACTCAGGAATTACCCCTGCCGGTGATGGAGGGCCATATAGGATTCCAGGGGTGGAACTTGGATCAGCCATGAGCAAGAAAAGGCTTTATGCACTGTGCTATTGTTCTGGCCCCCACTCTACTGATTTATATACATTTTGCAAATGCATAAAGTTGCATACATTTATAGTCAATAGTTGTGAGGACATAAACTTCCAATTCCATTTAGTGAAATACTAGAGTATAGTTTCTGAATCATATGGGCCGAGTGTGTTTAATTTCACAAAATAAGTAAATAAATTCTACTAAATTCAAGATTTTGCATTTCTGTAAAAATGAAATGAGTATTACTTTTGTTCCAAATTCTCATTGGTGTTTTCAATTATGTGTTCCAGACTTTATTCAGATAGATATATTGTGGTTTCTCATTGCATTTAATAAATTTTGAATTTTTAAAAATATTTTATTGTGACAGTTCTTATATATTATGAATATATGAGAATATTAAGTGCTATTTTCTTTGTCTGCATATCTCATGGTGGAGTGTGTTTCTAGGCTTTTGACCCATTTGTAATGGGATTTTTTTTTATTATAATTGTTGAATTTTAAGAGCACTTTATACATTATGGGAAGCAATTTCTTATCAAATATAGATTTTGAAAGTCTTTTTTTCTGCCAGGTAGTTCTTGTCTTTTGTTCGTTTTTCTTAGTGCTACCGTAAAAAGGGCTCTTTTAGGGGTGGGGAAATAAAAATTGTTATTACAAGATGGTCAGACCTCTTTGTCAAGACCCTGAACAAATGGTTTGAGGCTCTTCATATTCCTGAAGCAAGCAGATGCCATTGGGCTGCACTGGCTCTTGACAGGATCTAATGGAAATGTTACTGGCATCCGCTCTAGAAAATCAATGGATAACGGGATGTCAAGTGATCAAGTGAAGTACTTGTCTTTTATACTCTGACAAAATAATAACTTTATGTACTTGTAGATCAGATTATAGCTTAACAATTCTTTCTTTCATGAATGAGTCTTTGGTAATAAATCAAAATTGAATTTATATATATGGACATCAAGATTTTTATGTTTATAATATGTTTTACACTAATATCCCAAGAATTTCTTTTTTTTTTTTGGGGCGGTCACACCGGCAATGCTCAGGGCTACTCGTAGCTCTGCACTCAGGAATTACTCCTGGCAGTGTTCGGGAAACCATATGGGATGCCGGGATTGAACCCAGGCCTGCACAGGCCACCTGCATGCAAGGCAAACGCCCTACCTGCTGAGTTATCGCTCGCACCCCCACCAGAATTTCTTAAAATTAGTTGTGGGTAGAATGAATGGGGAACCTGGACATATCAACTTTATTTATTTATTTATTTTTTTTTTTTTTTTTTTTTTTTATTTTTTATTTTTTGTTTTTTTTGGGTCACACCGGCGATGCTCAGGGGTTACTCCTGGCTCTGCACTCAGGAACCACTCCTGGCAGTGCTCGTGGGACCATATGGGATGCCGGGGATCGAACCCAGGCAGGCACAGGCTGGCCACATGCAAGGCAAACACCCTACCTGCTGGGCTATCGCCTCGGCCCAGGACATATCTACTTTAAACCATTACATTTCCTCATCCAGTTGACTCTATATACCACATATAGTGAAATCATCCTGTTTGATTGTCTTTTGGCTTACCTCTTTAGACATGATGTCTTCAAGTTTTATACATGTTGCAGCAAATTGCATGCCTTAAGGAATGATGAAAATGATGTATTTTAGAGGAAAAGTTTGGATCTATAACAGTCATTGATAGCTTCATTTTATTTATTTGTTATTTATTTATTTATTTGCTCATTTACTCACTCACTCACTTATTTATCTATTTCTTTTTTTTTGTTTTATTTATGTATTTATTTATTTATTTATTTATTTATTTATTTATTTATTTATTTGCTTTTTGGGTCACACCCGCGATGCTCAGGGGTTACTCCTGGCTCTGCACTCAGGGAATTACTCCTGGCTGTGCTCGGGGGACCATATGGGACACCGGAATCGAACCCAGGCCAGCACAGGCCGCCACGGCAAGGCCAATGCCCTACTCGCTGGGCTATTGCTCCCCCCCGATAGCTTCATTTTAAATAAATTTTTCCGGAAATTTTTTTTTAATTCCATGGACAAAACCCTAAATAATTATAGAATGAAAATATTTTTGTAATTACTTCATGTGTTTCATAGATTTTTTTACCAGATATATAAAAAGAAGAAAAATATAAACAAGCATCCAATTCCATAATTCACTGTCACTGTCACGTCTTCCCGTTCATCATCGATTTGCTCGAGCGGCCCCAGTAACATCTCCATATGTCCTGTCTCATGCTAGTAGAGCCCAAGGCATCTGCTTGCTCCAGGAACATAAAGAGCCTCAATCCATTCCGAATGAGGTCTATAATTGTTACTGGTATTTGGCAATATATCAAATACAACGGGTAGCTTGCCGGCTCTCCGCAGGTAGCATACTCTTGTAGGCATCTCTAAGTCCAGCATTTATTGATGAACCACGCCGCTGATAGGCTGGTCTGCTGGGTGGAGGTCTGGAGAGAAGTCCGGATGTGGAAATGGGGCCCTCTGGGTGGGGGTCGTCTGGCTTGTTGTGAGGCTCTGCTGGGGTGGTGGGCCGGGCTGGACCCACCATCCCTCCGGCGCTCGTGAGCAGCTGGTCAGCTAGCAGCTCTCAATCCAACATACAGAAAAACATAAGTCTAAAGTGAGGTCAGATGATGCAAATCATAAACAAGAGTTACAAGGTTCCAACATGGGAGCAATAGTCCAATGCCCGGCGCCGGGTTGATCCCCAGCACCCCAATGGTCCGCGAGCAAGTAGGGTAATTCCATGCTGGGTGTGACCCAAAGGCAATTGGGAAAAAATCCACTCTACATAAAAGACAACACACTGCACCCGCGCCCTCTGGCCGGTTCGATCCACGGCATCCCATATGTCCCCCGAGCACTCCAGGGCAATTCCTGAGTGCAGAGCCGGGAAAACCTCGAGCATTGCCGGGTATGACCCAAAAAACAAAAAAAAAAAAAAAAAACACTGCCTCAACTAAAACAGATATAGAATTTGGGTTTGTGGAGAAGTGAAACTAGGTATCTTCAATTAGCTAGCAAAGACAACACAGTTTTATCAACAAGTTAAAAAAAAAACATTTAGGCTGGAGATATCTATGGGTGCCCGGGGCCGGAGCCTGGGTTGGTCCCCGCACCCACTTGCCCACCTGTAGATCCTGAGCCCTTCTGCGTGTGCCCTTCTCGCCAGCGGAGACCGGAGCCACGTGAAAGTGAACCTATTCACCGGGTTTTTGGAGGGTTCCAAGTTAATTATATGCCTCCTTTATTTGCCTTTTGTTTTCTTTAACCATTGCTTTACTTCTCAAGTCAAAATTTAATTATCGCCAGTTGTCTGAGCCTGTCTATTGGTCTCACGAACCTGGTGTTTTAATGCCTCCCCCCTCGTCTCTCACTTGTGGTGTGAGACTCAGCTTCCAGAGCACCCCGGCCTCCGCGGGGCCCTTCTGGGTCCTGTTTATCCTGGTGCTCCCCGTGGTGATGGCTGGCTCTTCCTGTCTTTTAGCATGCCGGGCTGGATAAGTTGTTTTCCTTGATCTGGTGAAACAAGTTGTTTTTACGTTGTCTTGGGCACTTTCCAGAGCTTCATACCGAAGGCCCCGACTTCATGGAGTTCTCTGACCTCTGGGGTGATAGGCTGGTTGCCCGCCTCCAGCCCGGCCCAGTCCCGGCCTCCGGTGGTCCCCCAGACCGCCAGGCGTACTCCTGAGTCGAGCCGGGTGTGACCAACACAGGTAAACATTTTGGCCTTCGGCCTCTCACCGGCCTAGGGTAACCGGGCCTGCTCCGTACCTCTCTGACTCCTCTTTTTCTCTTCCCCTTTACTCCCACGGGTCTTTCCGACCTCCGCCTCCCCAAACTGTCCTTCCTTTTGGCTAAACCCCGCTCTCCCACTGCTGGCTCTCTGGGTGTAGTTGGGGACAGTTAGTGTTAGAACCAAGGGTTGTGTGAGTTCTCTCTTTGTACATTCTGGCTCACCGTGATCTCAGGGGTTACTCCTGCTCTGTGCGGAAATTACTCCTGCTGGTGATGGGGGACCATTGGGATGCTGGGGACCGAATCTGGTTCGACACGTGTGAGGCAAATGCCCTCCCGCCGGCTGTCGCTCCAGCCTGTGTTGTGTTCGTGGGGTCTTCAAGTGAAGAATCGTTTGGGATGCGGCTCTGATAAATCTCGCCTTCGTGAGGCCCGGGTTTGTGCCTGGCACCACAGCAGCTCTTGAGTTCAGTCTCCAGCTCACGGCTCTCACCTCTCGGCATAGCCTGAGGGGTGGCCCTGGTACTCAGGCCTCACACCTGCCAGCCCGCCAGGGCCCTCGGCTGACCCACAGGCCTGGTGACCGGGATACTGGGAATGGCCTCTGGACCAGTGGCCTGGAGATCTCCAGACCCCAAAGAACCGAAGGTTTAAACGATGTTGCTGTATGAAAGCGTAGTTGTTTTGTCGCTCGCTTCTTTGATTCATTTTTCCTCCTAAATAATACTTTTGTTATTGCTGGTTAAGGTGCATATAAAATTCCTCTGACTCTCTTCCTCCTGTTAATACTTTAAGATTTTCTGGTCTACATTCCATAATTCAGATAGAAGAAACATTAAGAATTTTTTCCAATACCTAATCACTTCTTATAGAAAGTTATGTTTGAAATGGAAAATCAATGTGGAAGTGTTACATTGCTCCCATCCCTAATATTCTAGTATCTCTGCTATTGAAAATAATATCATTTATAAGCAGTATTTGACTATATTTCTAATCAAAGCAATTTGTTAATAGGTTTTTTCTTAAGACCAATCTGTGTTCAATTATCAAAAGAGTACCTATTAGAAAAACAACCAAGTACGACTAATTCCATCATTATAACAAAGAGTATTTTACTAACGTTTAAGGAAAATATTTTATGAAGATCTATTTGAGCATCTAATCACTCATTTATAGCATAGTTTGACTATAGAATATGGGTCCCACCCTATAGAAAAGCAGATTACAATTCCAGGTATATGAGTCTCAGCGGCTAAAGTCACCGGGCTTCTTTGGAGATGGAGCCAGGGTCCCTTTCCCCCACCTCTGTCCGTCCAGGAAGCCTGGTGAAAGCCTGGTGGACCTGCCCACGAACTGCTCCCAGGCTGTCTGCCATGATCCAGAGACACAGAAACACGGGACAGAGCTGTATCAGCTCTCCCCATGGCACGTGGCCACAAAGTGGCTGCATACTACATCAAACTAATAGAAACCAACCACATTCTAAAAATTCAGATGGCCAATACCAGAATAGAAATAGTCCAGATTAGCCTGCAACAAACCAGAAAAAAAGTCATGACTTTATCAATACCATTGCCATAGATGGACTGCAGTGGTCAATATAATTGGTGCCAACTGAAGGGAGCAGGCATGGGGATGGGGGTCATGGGGAATACACTGGTGGTGGGATTTTTATTGGATGGTATATTAAATAAAAATAAATTAAAAATAATAAAAATATTATTGGTATATTTTAAAAAATCCAAATGTAAATGTCTGCATTTTTGGATTATTAGGCAGATGATAAAGCATTATGCTTTGTTTTATTGGATATAAAGTCTGTGATATTTAGGATAAATGGATACCCATTAGGAACTTACTAATTACTTTAGAACAGGATCTTGACTTGAAAGGACACAGAGATACAGTAATGGGGAAGATGCCTTCTCAGTTAACCTATTTTTATTCACTACACACAGAAATTGGGATTCAAGAAATGATCTGGCTTTCCTGACCATGTCTAATAAAAATTTCTATACTTTCCAATTTTGTCTCACAAATCTCTTGTTCTCTTTCTGCTTTCTTTATTTTCTTATCCTGCTAATATTTCCATGTGAATGTTTATTGTGTGGACCAGATAAGTAACTTTGAGTTTTCCATGTTGCCCCAATATTAAGTCATATATGTATTTTATTTTCATCCCTTGGTTTCAATTCCAATAGAGATTCCCCAAATAAGTTTTCTGAATTATCCTGACTCCAAAGATCTGACCCCAGCTCACTCACTGTAGTCTATCTGGGAAGATCCTGCTCTGGATTATCCATATCAGTGCTAAATTAGGAGCATCTGAAAAACTCTGGCGATGAAGATTACATTGCAATTGTAGATATTGGCATACACTATATGGCAGGAGGAGAATTCTAGGGATTGCCTGAAGAACTGTTATGATGTGGATGAACTTATTTACAGGATCAGATTACATTCTGAATTTTGACATTGACTTTCTGATTCCTGTTCATTTGATATTGAAAGCCTCACAAGAAAATTTTTTGGAGTGAAGATATCTTCTGATATATTTTCAATGCATCTGCATGAATGGAACAAGTATTCAATTAAAAAGAAATGTTCTGCTGCATTATTAGGGTATTCTTTAATACAAATATTTTGATTTAAGGAAAGGATTTTGAACAAAGTAAAAAGAAAATATAATCATTAATACTTATATAATAATTTGTGAAACCTTGAATCTATATATCTCTCCCTCTCCCTCTTTCTCTCAAATAATTTAATGAGAAGTTAGGTTCATTTTTCAAAGTTCTCTCCAACATAATATTTTGATTATTTTAAATATTATATATTTATATATGGAATTTAAGAAAAGGGAAGTTTTGAACCTCACCTTTACTAGTTCACCCCAAAACGAATAATAATATACACTTAAATATGCTCAATAACATAGGAGATTTGCTTACTTTTATTACTGGTCATTAACTTCACAGAAAAAAATTGTCTGATATCTACATATCTGGTATTCTTTTCTATGTTGTACTTTTCCAGGAAATTATATTTAATTTGAAGGCTACACTGATAAACTTCTGTTGACATAATTAATGCAAGTCTACTCAAAATCATGATAGGTCTATCTCATTCTTTAAAAGGTAAGATATGAGCGAGGGTGTTATATCCTATTTAGCTGCACCTCTTGTATCAAGGAAAATATGGCTTTATTTTGTAAAAGAATTTAGCAGCACTGCTCAGCCTCTAAGAAGTAGAAGCTGGAGGCTATTTTACCCTTTCTATCATCCTTGGTAAAATGCTCATTTATCTATCTTTTCTTTAGCAAATATGCTTTCTGCCCAATAGGGTGCTAAAACTTTAGGTTTTTTTTTTCTTTGTCTAAATTGTATTTTTTCCTCTCACATAGCTTGGATCTCGCAGTTCACCAGGAATGCTCTCATTCATTTAAACTGTTCATGTTTCATTCTTTCAAGTCCAACTAATGGCCCAGACATTCAGTGAAACCTTTCTTGACCTTGACTAACTTTCCCTTCTCTGAATTCCTAATTGATTTAAAGTATGTGTGATTCATTTACTTTTTGCTCTATGCTATTATAGTATTTTTTCAGAATAAAATAACCCTTCCCTCACTAGAATCAAATATAGGTAAATACTATTAATTGACTTTTTATTTACTATTTATTTTATAAGTATTCGTATCTAATTTCTAAAAAAATTATCTTCACAGAATATATAGAATTTTGAAGTAAGTGAGGTGTACCTGAGATTGTGTTCTAGTTCCAATATTTAATATATGTCTATGAATCTCATTATTTACAATTGCAACTTAAAGTGGTGATTTTATTTTTCTTTTGAGATTCTGAAGATCAAGTGGGATGACAAATCCCAAGCTTCTGGTACTAAGATGATACTCTCCCACTGAACATTTCACTTCATTTTCCAAGACCCTGCATGACATATTATGAATATAGAACAAAAGATTTTACATTCTAAATTTGGGTTTGAGCACTGTGGCACTAACAATAGTGACTCAAAAAAGTAGCTTGGACATCATACTGTTTCATAATTTCAACATAAAAACAAGCCCTACAATATTACTTATAAACCTTGTGACATAAAATGTCTACCTAGACTAAACAATCTAATTTCAGGCTTCACATATTCTAATATGCTATCGAAAATAGAGCAAACAAATTGTTAAATAGAAACATATCATTCCTTCCCAATTCCTACTTACATATTAAAGATATTTGCTTCTCATTACAAAATACTTAATAGCAAAAGAATTCAAAACCTACTTTATCCAAATCCAGTCTTATCTAACAATTCTTCATCTTTTTTATGTATTGGCTATATAGTTTAGTTTCACATGTTAGGATATCCAGATATGTTATATGTACTCACACAACATCTTTTAATCTAGAATGTGTTTCTATCTCAATCTTAGTATTGCTAACGTATACTTATTCTAAGGACTCCAATTCAATAATTTCTTCAGAAAAGACTTTCTGATTTTCTCCTGCAGTCCCAAATTCATTTCAAGCTTCATTATGTTCTATTGGTGCCATATTCCTCAGTGTGCACTTGACATTTTATTATCTCAAGCACTGTCTTAATGGCTTTCTCTGTCCTGTTACATGACCTAATTCATGAGAGAGGAAATTGAGTCTACTTTTCATAGAATTGGGATCTTAGAACAGAGCCTAAAGATTTAAAACAAATTCTTGAACTTCACTGCTTCACTGACATGGTTTTCCTTATCATCACTTTATAAGAGACTGGCAATTGTGGGAAATAGATATTATACACTATCCAAGTATTTCAGTAGTACAGAATTATGGTACATTGATAAAGGAATGTGCAGCCAGTAAAGCTTGCAACCAACATAGAATACTGCTTGGGGACATTTTTTCTTCTGCAATAGGAAAATGTGGAATCCAAGCAACCAAAATATTGAATGGAGTAAAAGATATTAGAGATGTGGTTTGCAACAATTACTGGAACTAAAGAAATTGATATTGGAGAAAACTTTAGTCATCAGAGGGAGGCTGTAAAAAGCTTTTTGAGTACTCACTTTAGGGACTGAATGAAGAATGGCCAGTGCTAAAGGGGGTCCCCAAGACTGAGGGAGACGTGATGTCTTCTTCCAGTGCGACAGCCCTCACTGGAAACTCAGGAATCAGTTACTATCCCAGTAAGTCTAGGCATTAAATATAAGAATTACTTCTAAAAACAGGAGCTGATGAAGAATAAGCATGATAAATATGATATGGACTTCTAAATCAATTACAAAGTATATTTAAAACAACTAATATTTGGTCTTCGTCAAGACCATGAATGAATGGTTTGAGGCTCTTCGTATTCCTGAAAAAAAACCAGATGCCATTGGGCTATACTGGCACGTGATAGGGTCCAATGGAAATGTTATTGGCTCCCACTCAAGAAAATCGATGAATAACGGGATGTCTCGTGATGCCTAGTGATCTAGTGAGCTAGTGAATATTTTAAGAGTCAGATAAGGAACACTGCATTAACAACAATGAGGACATTCATGTAGAAAGCAACAAGTATATCTATTCACCCAGGAAAGGTGCTTTACAAATTGTGCTGCAAGACTGAAGTAGCAAAAATATGAGATAAAGGGCAGGAGAGATAATATATTGCCATGCACACTTTCAACTTTGGTTCATCCCTGGCACTACATATGATTCCAGAATAACACTAGCAGTGATCTATGAGCACATCCAGGAAAAAGCCATTAGCAACACTGGGTGTGGCTTAAGTAAAAAAAAAATAGAAAATAAAACGGAAATACAACAAAAAAATAAGAGATGAAGAAATTCATTCAAAGTTAAAGATTGTATACTTCAGTGATTTACAGAACATGACAAAAATTCAATCAGTAGAGAGACCTGAACAATATTTATCCAATAGAATAAAATCAGAAATCAATAACAAACTTAGTAAAACTTTGCTTATGAGCCTTAAAAAACCTAATCTTGGAGCTGGAGCGATAGTACAGTGGGGTAAGCATTTGCCTTTCATGCGGCCGACCTGGGTTCCATTCTCGGCATCCCATATGATCCCCCGAGCACCACCAGTAGTAATTCCTGAGCTAAGAGCCAGGAGTGAACCCTGAGCATTGCCAGGTGTGACTCAAATAAAAAAAATCTAATCCTATATGGATTTTTTTGAAAGCTACTAAAAGGATGGCATTATATGTTCTACCTATTCAAATGCATATATACTTACGTCAAGTCATCATGACGTACATCTTTGAAGTTATTCATCTCTCAATAAATCTTGAAATAATAAAAATGGATAAATAAGCAATCCACTGTCTGGATCAATAGTAAATATAAGGAAGATTAGCATATAGAATAATTATAGTAAAATAATGACAGCATATTCTGCAGTTGCTCGGATCTGACTTTGTCTGGGCCTGGTGCTGTTTGCTTTTTTACCAATGAAATGGCATGTCAGATTTCAGAAGAGAGAACATTGGGAATGATATATCCATCCTGCGGAATTTGGTATGTGGGCAGGTGGATGTGGCTTTCAAGAGATCTGAGTAGAAGTCATAGATAATCTTCTCCATTGCCTTTCTAGAAACTGTGACAGATCAATCAGAACATCAGAGGGCAGTCACCTTGGTCTTCTAGTTGGTGGTGGACAGGCGGGTGTTGCAAATGCTTTTCCCAGCTTCCGCTGCAATGGCCGGTATTGTGCTCTTCTCTCTTTGAGGTCTTCCTTTATTGCTTTTCTGCACTGCTTTGGGGAGGGGTGATACCAACCTTCTGCAAATGATTATGGAATAAAGAGACTGGGAAACATTCCCTCGAGTTTAGTTTTGGAAGTAAACCTAAATTTCACACAAGAAAAATTTGAAGCAATCTAAAAAGAAAAAAAAAACATTTAGTGGTCAGGGATTACTATAAGCATATATGACCAAAATCCTTAATTTAACAGTAAATAAGTGAGGATGACCTTATGCATGCAACATTGATAAAGTACTAAACAACCATTAACAAAAATTAATTATCAACTAGAACAAAAATGAAAACATAAATTAACAACAATCTTAATAATTTGGCTAACGCTTATTCAAATAATGCTATTGCTGTGCATGTTGAGACTATTCAGCTGAAACGAAATGCTGGATTTTCTTCAACCTAATAAAGAACTTCTACCAGGAATTCTTATCTAAAATCATACTTAGTTGTATATTATTACACATTTTAGCTACAATTAAGGTAAATATAGCCATATTAAACATTTTTATTAACATTGTGAGGAAACTAGTTGGCACAGTGCAGCAGTTCAATGACCAAAAGATATTGGTAGATGACATATTTAATTTAAGTTCTGTATGATTTTTTTACTATTACAAAAATCAGCTTCCTCTCATGGTCTGAGTATTATAAGTTTCTCCCTCTGAAGCTTATCCTTAACCTAGAAATCTGCAGCATTAACTTATTTATATTAGATGAGTGGAAGCAATTGCACCTTCATAACATATCTGATGCACAATTCACTCTCATAAAATTCCAATGCCCACTTTTTCCCATTCTTTCTCTCTGTCTCTCTCAAGCACAAAAATAATAATTATTTTAAATAACATGGAGGATGAAGGTGACTTAAATATATTTTATATATTTATAATATATATATGAATGGTATATATATATATATATATATATATATATATATATATATATATCAGGAATGCCTCATCCTGAGACTCAGATACATGGGGCAGAGCTGCTACCGACTCTCCCTTTGCTCAGCTGATCATGAGGTGCCCAGGAAGGCCTGCCATCCTAATAGAGCCTCGCATGAAGCCAGAGGAATCCCCACACCAGGAGGGCAGGCATTCTCAACATCTGGACTCCACAACTTGTTAGAGCTCCACCAAGAGAAAAGTTGATCTCTCCTTGTTGTGGTTCACCAGGAAATGCACTAACTGAGAGCCTACAGCTGAGAGTATACCACCTGAATGGCAGAACCTGGCAAGCCACTCATGTCACATTTGATATGCCAAAAAGTAATAAATATAGACCTCATGCCCATGATCTGAAGGAATGGTTTGAGGCTCTTCATGTTCCTGGAGCGAGCAGATGCCCATGGGCCACACTAGCATGCAACAGGAATATGGAGATGTTATGGTTGCCCATTAGAGCAAATCTATGATTAACAGGAAGACAAGTGACAAGTGATATGTGTGTATATACATATATATATACACACACATATATCACTATATATGTGTATATATATGCACACACACATATATATATGTACACAAGCAAATAATTTTTCTAATAGTGGCAGACCTTGAGTATAGATACTTATATATATATAAGTATCTATATATAAGTATATATCTATATATATAAGTATTATATATAAGTATATATAACTATATATATAAGTATGTATAGATACTTATATATATATAAGTATACGATACTATATATATATATAAGTATCTATACTCAAGGTCTGCCACTATTAGAAAATATTTTTTTTGCTTTTTGGCTCACACCTGGTGACACTCAGGGGTTACTCCTGGCTCTGCACTCAGAAATTACTCCTGGCTGTGCTCAGGGGACCATATGGGATGACGAGGATCAAACTTGGGCTGGACAGGACGGTTGCGCAAAGCAAACGCCCTACCCACGAGGCTATCACTCCGGCCCCTGAAAATATTTTTTCTCAAAGTCAGGATATTGGTGAAGTTTGGTTCATTATTGTATCCCAAGGACTTGGAGCCAGTGATTGTACATAGTGGATTTTTGATATAGTTTTGCCGATTATATATATATTTCAATCAATGAATGATAGAACTTGATGTGGAGATTAATGTATTCCCTCAAGAAGTAGAAACCATTGCTTTGTTGAAAAATAAACTAAAACATGCATACATAATATTGTTAGAGTTTTCCAGTAGGTCTGTACTGACCCAGATTGGAACCCTGGATTGATTAAACACTTGGGAAAAATAGGCCCACAGGGGGACATATTCTTGCCTCCCTCTGCTATTCTGCACTTGGCTTCCATTTACCAATTCAGTTTGATGAGAGGGGCAGAATCATTATTTCACTGGAGGTGTCTTGAGACCAGAAGTTGCAGCATGTGTTTTTCACTCAGCAGAATTTTTAATCCACAACCTCTAAGAGCAGTAGAGCCCCTGCTGAGTTGCATGCACCGAACAGGCATAAACAAGCCCTGGTATAAAGATATTCATGAGGTGATTTGCTCCAGCACCTAGCAGCACACTACATTTCTCTCCAGGCGTGCAGCAACATGCAAGGCTGGGTCACAATTGAGAATACCAAAGTTGCCTCTGTAGTGTCACCATCTACTTTATCCTAGAAAAGCTCTCCCCAGTAACAATGACGCCTTTCAAGTTGTTCTGATTTGGAGTCAGGTAGGTCCTTTTTTTCATCAAGCTCACAACACAGAGACGATGATTTGGTTTGAATGCCTATCTTTAACCACATCAACCACTTCATGAGGACTTGGGTAATTAACATGTTGGGCCCCTGGCAGTCAGACACCAGCTCATTAACTCTTATAGCTACATTTTCTGAAGGCTGCAGTGGCTCTTCTTTATATTCATGGATTCCTTCTCCTGCTGTTCTGAGAATACCCAAGCTTCAAAGTCTTGCAAAAGATATTTGTACTAAAGTATTATTTTTGGGTCTCAGTCCTGGAGCATTTTTTATGATTTAAGGTATGAAGGCTTTGCAGTTTCTTTTCCAAAGGTGTTGGGGGTTCGAAGAAGGACCCTAGAAGTGTTTTCATTCTGGCAAGATACTGACTGCTATATGGAATTCTTTGTCCTTTGTATATTGGCTAAATTGATATCGACATGGGAAATATAGGTTGCTCAGGCAGGTAAAGCACAACAAACATCAGATTCTGAACCCAAAGCAGTGACGGATACTAAAAATTAGTATACACATCAAGGACCCAGGTTGCATCCAAATACAAGGCTTCAGTTGTCACCAGAACTGTTTCTGAGTAAGTACCAAATCCCAGGTTGTGTGGAGCATGTCACTGCTCTCAGGAAGTTGGCAGTTTTAGGTCACCTTTATGAAGCTCTATTTTATAGATTTGGTTACCTATCACTAGTTCTCATGCTTCTGATGACTATGACGAAGGTTGGATCACTCATAAGTAGCTCATGTGTTATTTGTGGTTCTGCACTCATGACTTACTCCTGGCAGCATTCAGAAGAACTTACGCAGTGCTGGAAATAGAGTTCTCTGTATGAAAGGCCATGTCCTACCTTCTATGCTATCTCTTTGACCAGACTGTCTCTTTAAGTGAAAGGAATCAATAAAAGGTAGGTAAGAAGTGTGGACACTGATGAAATCAATTTATCATAAATGTATATTTGCATAACCCAGATCTTTTAAGGGGAGGACTAAATTCTTAGAATTAAACCTGTAAATAATACTAGTACTAATTGAGAATTTAGCTGAGACTATTTTCAGGGGTTTCTTGTGTTAAAAAACATGCAGGTTATGTAAAAGAGGCTAGTGAGATATATTAAAGGCATTAACATCACTGTATCACTGTCTTCCCGTTCATCATTGATTTGCTCTAGCGGGCACCAGTAACCTCTGCATATGTTCTGTCTCATGCTAATAGAGCCCAAGGGCATCTGCTTGCTCCAGGAACATAAAGAGTCTCAAACCATTCCATCAGGTCATGGGGATGAGGTCTATAATTGTTACTGGTATTTGGCAGATCAAATACAACACGGGTAGCTTGCCAGGCTCTGCCGTGTGGGTGGCATACTCTTGTAGTTGTAGATGATACCTAAGCAACAAGAAAGTAAATAGAATGTCTCTAAGGTGCAAACTAGAAAATGTAGGAGAACAGGTATATCTAGCATTGCTTAAATAAAAACCATCTTTGTCATAGTGGTGACTTCTCTATCCCAGCTGCCTTCTCCCCCAGCACTTGAGGCAGGCTTCCAACTATGGACCACTCCTCCTGGCTGTTTATACTGTCCTTGGTATTAGTCTTGTATTATGTTTTTTTTTATCCCACAATAGCATGCAATAATTCTATGACTGTCCTTCGTCTTCTGACTCATTTAACTCAGCATGACACTCTCCATGTCCATCCATTTATAAGTGAATTTCACAGTTTCATTTTTTCCTAACAGTTTCATGGTATTCTCTTGTATAGTTTCACTTCTACAATATAGTTTCTTTTCCCAGTCATTTGTTCTCTCCACTCAGGTTGTTTCCAGATTTTCAATGTTGTGAATAATGCTGCAATGAACATAGATGTGCAAATGGCATTTCCACTACTTTTTTGGATTGTTTGGAAATGATCATGCTGGATAATAATTGGTTGCTGAAAATAGGTAATGGAACACACAGGATAACCTCTCAGTATCTGTAAACTATAATGGCCAAAATGAGAGAGGAAGAAAGAGAATGAGGAAAATGCCTGCTAGAGACAGGAGTTGAGGGTGGGGTGGTGGTGAGGAGCCTGGGGACATTGGTGATGGGAAATATACCATGGTGGAGGGATAGGCTTTGAACATTGATCAAAAGACAGATCTGTAACTGTGTATATCACAATGATTTTATAATAAAAGGTGGGGTAAGTGGAGAATTCTACCTAAACCAGTAAAAAATTAACCTTTCATAAGACAAAGGGATTTGAATTTGTTGAGAAAATACATATTGGACAATTGTTAGCAAAGGATAACAAAAGAGAATAATATGTAAGAAAGTCTTTCCTAATAGGACATTAAAAACATTTAAAAATCTATTTGTTTTTTAATTAAATCACTGTCAGGCAGAATTTAAAAAGTTTTTCATGATTGGATTTCAGTCTTACAATGTTCCAATATCCATCCCTTAACCAGTGTACATTTTTTCATCACCAATGTATGCAGCTATTCTCCTGTCCTCCCCACCTTCATTTTCTGAGATTATTTTGATAGTAAGAAATGAGTTCTCTTGAACAATTTTAACAAGGACTTAATATTTTTTCTAACTTGGAGTAAAAGTTCAAACAAATACAGCATACTGCAAATGATAGTGTTTACCTACATGCTGATTCCATGTAGCTTATTCTCTTAAATTTACAGAGAAAAAAATCTAAAATTAGAAAGGGAAAATTGAATCCTTGCCAGACTGAGAGGCAAGGTGTAGTATTTCTTAGTGTTAAGTGTGCAACAGTGATTGATCATCAGCTTTTAAAACATTGGAATTTTTATTTCATTTAAATTTTGTTTTCTTCTATTATTAGTTTCACATTGTATGACATAAATATGATTTTGATTATTGTAGACTCTAATAGTTTCTGTGTTTCATAAGTGTCTTGCAGGAACCTCCAGATGAAACTCCTTTGAGATTCTCTCTGTGTTTTTATGATCATTGGTGTCTCACTGCCCACACATCTGCCCTTGTCACTCTTGTAGAAAAATGAGCCATAGATGTTTGACAGAGTTCAGAGTTTAGTTTTTCTTTACTTGTTTGGTAACAGCAGAAAACTGTAGAAAATCTGGGTCTGGAAAGATAGTACAGTGGTGACAGTATAGTGGAGAATGAAGTACACATTCCTGGCGTGTGACAGTACAGTGGAGAATGAAGTACACATTCCCTGGCACCCCATTTGCTTTTTCAAGACTGCCAACATTAATACCTGAGCACAGAGCCGCCAGTCAACCCTGAACACCACTAAATGTGTCCCTAAGCAAAGAAAAACAAAGAAATCAAAATTTCAAATGGATTTATTACATAGCATTTAAAATGTTTCTGGGTCTGGTGTTCATTAAAAAAAAAAACTCCTTATTTTCATGTGATGGCTATTCTAATATTCAAATTAAATAAGGTTTTGATTCATAATTTAAAGGACTAAGTCTTTCTAAGTATTGTTTCTTACCAGATTAGGAATGTGGCATACTTACAAGATGTCAAACTAGTCAAATTTTCCCAGCAGCCCATCTACTAGAGAAGTTTCTACTGAAAGTTGTCCAACGTGGTCTCTACATGCCTAAATGCTGCCTGACTCTCAAAGAGGAATAGAAAAAAAAATGATGAATAAGCTAGTCATTATCTGAAGAAGCAGCAAATTGTTAGTGTTCTCTAAAGGAAATTTATGCAACAAGGCCACTGGGTCACCTCTGAGCCCATCTCCTCTCCCAATGTGTTCAAGGTTAATTGAAGCAATAGACTGATTGGAGACACAATTCAGCTGCCTGTTTCAGAATGAAGATCCATGAGTTGTGTCTACCACAACACTTTGTTCATGTTGCATCATGCTGACCAGATAATGTGCTTTCTGAAGAGTTCTTGAAACTGTAATTAGGAATCTTATCCACAGATTTGGTTCAATAATCTTATGCAGCAATATATTAAGGAAATTGCACTCTGAAAACTATGAAAATATGATAGTTGGAAGGTATGTATAAGGAAAGTGAAAATGGGTATTGTGTGCCAAAGAGTATCTAGAATTCAGGTAAGATCTATTGAAAAAAAAACTGGTTCACCTTCCTCACACCTAAGGCTGGCTTGCAGTGTGGTTGGTTATACAGGGTGTGGATTTCTGAAATTGACTTTGCCTGTACATTCAGTTTTTCCACATTGCTTTTTTCCCAGAATTTGCTTTAGCAAACCCCAAAAAGTCCTTTAAGGCTAAGAAAGTTCATGACCTAGTCTCACTTATTGGATCTATGTATAAATAATCATGTCCAGAGAAAAATATTAATAAGTATTATTTTCTGATTTTCAATTATGACATTGAGGAATCTCTTCATTATGACATTACTAATATTTGATAACTTGAAGCAGTTTTCTTGGGTGGGAAGACAATGCTTTACTAATTCAGCATCAGTGAATTAGGCCATTTAGTGGCCTTTTATTCTCTCCACAATATTTATTTTCCCTATTATTTTCTACTTATTCTTTGTTATCTGTGGGAGTACGTTTTTACAAATTCATATTATGGAATTTCATTTTGCCCCTTGACTTCTGTTTGGAAATGGGTAATTTCAGTTTCTAAACCTTTTATGCCTCTTAATACTTGAATGGAGTCAAGTAAAAATAAATTAGAGTCATATATATTAAATTTTCCTTCTCTTACTCAGAAGATACAAATGCAGAAGGACACGCTTTTGACTTTAATGCTGTAACAGCTGTGAGTTTAATGCAAAGTTTAGCCCTTGAATAGCTGAGATTACTGGTTTTCCACATTTTGATACCTAGGATCACCAATTTACTACTTCCTACCCAAATACAAAACTGAAAGTTATTGCCATATAAATTAGATTCTTGTTATGCCATAGCACACTTCAAATGGTTTTAAATTGGTCATGAAAGTTAAGAAATGTAAATTTTCAGTTGCAAACACAGTAAAGTTTTACTGTGTTTTATTGTGTGACAGAAAATAGAATCAGTGAGAAAATTGATTTATGCAATCATTAGGGGATATCATACCTTTGGACTGTCCTTCTTTCATGTTCTCAAGATCTTTTTAGTTTCTTGTGGATTGGGAAACACCCAGATCTCAAAGAATGAGCAGTTTGGAGTCTCATGTTGTGAGACCTCATAATATTGTTCTTCACAGTTTATTGGTTGTATCTGAGCACAAATACTGCAAAAGCAAATAAAAATTAGTCTGATGTGCAGCCAAGGGCCAAATAATGGAAACTGCCATGTGGCCTCTTTCCTGACACCCAGAGTGTATTTGCAAATAAATATCTCCTAGACTATCTGGCCTTAATTTTGCTCAGTGTCATCAGGATTATTTATTATGACAAGAAATCTGAATAAATATATGTACATGTGAGGCCATGTTTCTAATTTTTATTTGCATGTTCTTTTCACAACATGCCCATAGCTTAGATATCACTATCACTATCACTATCTTCCCGTTGATCATCTATTTGCTAGAGTGGGCACCAGTAATATCTCCATATGTCCTGTCTCATGCTAGTAGAACCCAAAGGCATCCGCTTGCTCCAGGAACATAAAGAGCCTCAAACCATTACATTAGGTCATGGGAATGACCTAATATAAATGTTACTGGTATTTGGCATATCAAATACTACACGAGCAGCTTGCCAGGCTTGCCGTGCAGGTGGCATACTCTTGTAGTCACCTCTAAATAAAGCATTTATTGATGAACAGCGTGGCCGCTAGCAGCCGCGAGCCAGGCTGTGATAGTCTGATCTGCTGGGTGGAGTTGTGACGAACGTGAAATCCGGATGTGGAAAATGGCGGCCCCCATGGAGTAGGGGGGGTTCTGGCTTGTTGTGAGGCTCTGCTGGGGTTGCAGGCCAGGGTTAGAACCCACCATGCCTCCCGGGCGCCTCATGAGCGGCTGGGCACAAGGAGAGCAAGTAGCAGCTCTGCCCCAAGTCTGAGAGTCTCTGGTTCAGGATACCTGGGGCGGATTGAAAAAAAAAAAAAACTGCTGCAGGGTGGGTGTCAATGATCCAGGCTGTGATAGTCTGGTCTGCTGGGTGGAGTTGTGATGAGAAAGCAGTCTGGATGTTCCTCGGCTATTCTACACCATCGCCAGGCCTTCTGCTCCATTTCTAGCATAACTCTTTCATGCTGCTCAGCTATGGCCAGTGTCCTGGAATGGACCTTCTGATAGGTCATTGCTCCTTCCCTTGTTTGAAAAGTGAATAGTTCTTTTCCTGTGTCACACATTCTTCCGGACTCAAAGGTGAACCACGTGGAGTCTCGACTGTATCTCCGCAGCGAGCTGAGGGGCCACATGACCAGTTTGACCTTCGCATTGTGGATATCCCAGAGATAGATATTTTCATGTGTGATCTGCATGGTGCACTCCCCGTAAATATCCAGATTTGCTGTTGGCATAAGATACACATTGAATCATTCGTTCTGCTCGTCTGCACCCCAGCTGCCAGCAGGTCAGGCTCCCCAAGGTTGATGTCGTTCAGCCTTGTCCCGAGACACTCCTCACACAGATGCTTGCACCACTCCTCTGTCTCCAGCTCGTGAAAATCCGCAGCAGGAAGCTCGGGATTTTCAGTCGATGCTGGTTGGTTTTCAAGACGGCTTCTAGCAAAGGGTCCAGAAGGCTAGAGAAATTTCCAGATGAGAAAGCCGCATATTTCAGAAACTTTCATAAGGTAACCGAACTGCACAACATCAAAAATATAACCAGACTGCCTCCAGAGACGAAGAAGCATGCAGTGGCAATTATCTTCCATGATGAAACTTCAAAAGCATGTTTGGTGCTGGGATTAAACCCAGGCCTTCACGCCAGTCAAGTGCCTGCCTTGGCACTTCATCCCCAACCTCCACAGGTCAAATATGTCCTGCAGCAAAGCTTAGATAATGCTTTAATATTTAATAAAATTAAAATTATAAATTGCTATAGTTCTTGATACCAAAATTAAGCAGTTGCATGAAGAGAAGTCATGTATCACTGTATCATTGTCTTCCCATTCATCATCAATTTGCTTGAGTGGGCACCAGTAACATCTCCATATGTCCTGTCTCATGCTAGTGTAGCCCAAAGGCTAGCTCCAGGAACATAAAGAGTCTCAAACCATTCCATCATAGAATGAGAACCATTCCTCATAGAACGAGGTCTATAATTGTTACTGGTATTTGGCATATCAAATACGACACAGGTAGCTTGCCAGGCTCTGCTGTGTGGGTGGCATACTCTTGTAGTCACCTCTGATCTCCAGCATTTATTGATGAACTGTGCAGCTGTAAGTGGCTGGGCGAGCCAGGCTGTGATAGGCTCTTCTGCTGGGTGGAGTTCTGATGAGAGGGAAGTCCAGATGTGGAAAATGGTGGCCCTCATGAGTGGGGGTCGCCTGGCTTCTTGTGAGGCTCTGCTGGCGTGGCAGGTGAGGGACTAGAACCTGCTATCCCTCAGGGCACCACGTGAGTGGCTGGGCCCAGTGAGAGCCGGTAGCAGCTCTGCCGCATGTCTGTGAATCTCAAGAATTCATGAGAAATATTTTTTTTTTTTTTAGTAAATCTGGATATGGACTTTAGAAATGATAGCGACATTTGAGATCTCTGTTCAGAGGACTAACAATGTAGATTGGTGTTCTTGGTAATATTTATTTATTTATCTATTTATTTATTTGTTTGTTTGTTTGTTTATTTATATTTTGGGGTACACCCGGCAATGCTCAGGGTTTACTCCTGGCTCTGCACTCAGGAATTACTCCTGGTGGTGCTCAGGGGACCATATGGGATGCCGGGATCGAACCCAGGCTGGCACAGGCTGGCCGTGTGCAAGGCAAATGCCCTACCCACTGGACTATCACTCCGGCCCCATGTCCTGGTAATATTTAAACTACTGTAACACTTATGGATACTGTTGTCTATATCTGACACCACTCAAAGAACTTTTACTTTTTTATTATTATGACACTGTGAGATATACAATTACAAAGATGTTCATGTTTTGGTTTCAGTCATAGAGTGTTCCAGCAGCCATCCCTCCACCAGTGCAAATTTCCCACCACCGATTCCCTGATTCCCTTCACCCTCCCCAATCTGCCTCTATGGCTAGTAATTTGTCTCTTATCTCTCTTTCTCTCTCTAACATTATGACTTGAAATACAAAAAATTTAGAGCTTATCGTGTGCATCCCTTTGCCTACATTCAATGCTCACTTCTAGACTGGTTTTATCATTTCCAACAATTATTAGCATATTGTCCCCTTCTCTGTCTTGCATAACCTCTGAGTCCTACACACTTGTGGTAGATTCCACCTACTGACAAGACCTCCTGATCCATGTTTTGCCTGGCCTTGGATATTTATTGGTATCATACTATTTTTTATATCCTTCAAATAAATGCAGTCATTCTATATCTGTTCTTTACCCTATGGCTAAATTTATTTAGCATGAAACTCTCCATGTCTATCCATTTATAGACAAATTTAATAACTTCAGTTTTCCTGACAGCTGCATAGTGTTCCATTTTGTAGATGTACCACAGTTTCTTTATCCACTGTATGTTCTTGAGCACACTGGTTGTTTCCAGATACTGGCTATTGTGAATAGTGCTGCTATGAACGTAAAAGTGAAGATGGTGTTTCTGCACTCAATGAACTTTTTATGCATCACTGGTTTACTCTCAAAATTGTTCCTGGTAGTAGTTCTATTGCAGTTGCCACTGTATACATATAATTGAGTTTTAGAGGATAGCGTTTAACCTATGGTATGCAAAGTTGCTGCTCAATTTTCCTATACTACTAGAAAATATATTAAAAATTTCTGTTAATTTGAACAAATTCATCTTAATGCTGTCTTTACAAATGTAAAATCCACGTGTGTTTGTGTGTGTGTGTGTGTGTGTGTGTGTGTGTGTGTGTGTGTGTGTGTGTCTACACCCAGTGGTACTAAGGCCTTACTTCTGGCTCTGCACTCATGGATCACTCCTGGTGGTGCTTTGTGGCCTATATGGGATACAGGGATTAAACCCACTTCCTCTGCATTCATGGCAAGTGCCCTACCCTTGGGCTATCACTCCAACGTTGCCTCACAAGTTTTTCTGAGACTTGACACTATTTTAAGAAATGAAAATTTAAAGATATTTTCCTTACATATATTGTAGGTATAAAGCTCACACAGACAATTCCACTTTCTATATGTGTAATGCACAATGTACACAAAGTCCATTCTTTTGTGACTCAGTCATTGATTCATTGTTTTGTTACAACTTAAAACACACAAGAGTTGATGGGTAGAGAGATGATGAGAGAGAGAGAGCTCGCATGAGAGAGAGGACAGTTTTTAAATGAGTACGATTCCTGTTGTAGGTCTGTGGTAAATTGCTTTAACTTTAAGAAAAGTTGATTTTTTAAAAAAATATTTATTAAAGTATTTTATGCTGCAACACTGCTAATAATAGTTGTATGTGTATACAATTCTAACCCCTCATTCATCACCAGAGTATCTTCTTTTCCCCCACCTCTCTCTTTAACCTGCTCCTAACACCACCACTGAGAAAACTAAAATCTCTGCATCAACTATGATGTTCTGTTGCTTTTGGAATATTGCTGAGTATTTTTTTAATTTTCCTTTCTAAGTATCTTTAATTTTCACGTAAGAAGGAGATTATTCTGTATTTATCGCTTGAGGAAATTTTACAATAATCCAATTTTTGTAGATATTTTAAATATCAAAATTGGATATTGAACCTTTATAAATGCTTTCTCTTCTATTGATATGATCAGAAATTCTACTTGACTGTTGTGTATAATCCTTATATTGTATTATCAGACTAAATTCTCTAGGCTCTTTTGAGGATTTTGTCATCTATGCCTGTCAGTGAGAATTAGATTGAGAAGCTAGTATTGCACTGCAAAAGAAATGATGACTAGAATGAAAAGACACCCCTAAGACTTGAACAAAATATTTTCCCATGATTTGCCCGACAAAGGCAATATGCATATAAAATGCAATATGCATATAAAATACAATGTGCATATAAAATGCATATAAAGAACTTGTAAAGTTTAGCAACAAAAATGCAAATGACCCCATTAAAAGGGGAGAAAAGATAAGCAGACAGTTCCTTAAAGAATCTTCACAGATGGCCAATATATATATGAAAAATGCTTTCCATCACTTATCATCAAGAAAATGCAAATAAAAACAGCAATGAGTTATCGCCTCACACCAGGCATATTGCAACACACTATATTTTATTATTTTTATATTTATATATTTTTCTATATAAAATATAGGAAGAGTGGTGGCTTGGATGTGGGGAAAAGGAACCTTCATCCACTGTTAGTAGAAATGTAGACTGCCTCTCTGAAAAGCAATATGGGTACTTCTCAGAAAACTAAGAATGAACTTCTATAAAACCCAGCACCTCATTTCTTGGCATTGAACCCTTTGAAAACATCCTTGGGCCTTTCTATTCAAATCAACATTATGTACAATAGACAAGACTTGAAACAACCCAAGCATCCACAAACAGATGGCTTGATAAAGAAATTGTGATACTTACACATACAGTGGAATACTACTGAACTATAAGAAAGTATGAAAACATGCAATTTGCTGCTATGTAGAGGGAGGTAGAGGGTATCATAACAAATGAAGCTAATCAGGAGAGGGACAGATGCAGAACGTCTCTCTCATATGTAGGCTATAAAGAAACATAGCAAGGAAAGAACAAATGATCAAAAAGAAGAGAACTATAGCACTTGTCAAAAGAATTGAGTTTACCTGAGTGGGTTAGGGGAGTAACGGAAAGGGTCTTTGGGTGATTGGTGGAGGGAAGCTAGAAATCTGATAGTAGGTGCGGTATTGGAAGGATGCATGTATAAATAAATGTTTACAGCTTTGCATATTAAGTGCCTCAGTAAAAATGGGAAATATTTTAAAAATAAAATTGATTTAAGCACTTTTGAGTAAAGTTTTAGCACTACTTAAAAGTGCTTCGAGTGATGAAAACATCATTCATACTTCCATCTCAATGTAAACCCCTTAAATTTGAATTCAGTTTTCTCTGAAGCTGCCAATACAAGCAACAGAATAAAATTCTCTTCTTACTCTGCCGTAAGCTATCCTTCTTCTATTCTTTCAGGTTTCTATCGCATATCTTATGCCTGGCCAAACAGGGAGTGGGAATAGTTCAGGTTTCTCTACTCAGTGGGTAGTCTCTACTCAGAGGACAGACAGTAGGCATGTTTGCCTTGCACACATTCGGCCTAGTTCAGTCCTCAGCATCTCATATGTTCTCTGAGCACCACCAGGAGTAATTCCTGAATGTAGAACCATGAGTAATTCCCGAGCATCACTGGGTATGACCCAAAAAGCAAAAAAAAAAACAAAACAAAAAAACCCTCAAAACTTAAACCTGATAAGTGGCGGCAATAATTATTACCATTCAATAATTATGACCACACTTGATCCACCTGAACCCCATAACATTGAAAAGAAAAGCTGTAATATCATTCATTCCAGGAGAGTTAGTGAGACTTCCCTGTCTGACTTCTAGAATATAGTAATGTCAATATAGCATAAAAATACTCTCACTCTAGGATATTTCACTGCATTGTTTTCACAAATATGGTGGCATAAAAATGTTTAATGCTGCAAGTCACTCCATAAGCTGGTTTCCAACACTGTGAGACCCTATTTCCCATCACTGCACATGTGTTTATTTGCATGTGAGAGGATTAGTCACATGTTTCCCAAATCACAGGTTTTAGTCTCAGAAATGTGCTTACTAGATTATATCCGTAAATTAATATGGAAAGCTATGCTTTGTGAACACACCAGATGAGTAATTCTGAAATTCATAACTCTTTCATTCCCACTCAATTATCTCTCCAGTCTACACACAGTACCTAATAGTTCACCTGGCCAGAAATTTTGTAAAATAGGAGACTATCATACCAATTTTATAAAATGACAAAAATTTGAACAATGATCATTATTTTAATGGGTGAAATTTATCAATTTATATTTTGATTACAAATGAAAAAATACTTTTTCCACTACAAAACTTAAGTTTACTGAAGACAAAAGATTGCAAGCTTACAACTTTAATGATAAAATGAATTCATTAAGGAAAATGATAAAGTAATGAAGATGAGCACTTACAAGGAAAAAATATTAAAAATGAGTGCGCTGATGTCAGAGTGTAAAATATGTTCAGTGTCCTCAAAATAATAAAGAGCCTTATGGCTGATAGGAATTACCATAATAATTTAATTATAAAGTGGGTCTTAGGAGTTTCCAAAAAGCATTTATATACATTATCTATAAATAAGATAAAATTACATTCTGCCTTATAAAATAGTCTCATTTTAGAGATTAGGAAATGGATGTTCATAATGGTCAAGAGATTGGCTAGAAGTCAAAACAGCTCTAAGAGATGGAATCTTTTGATTCCTAATTCGTATTTCCTGGTTGACTTCAAATAATTAATTGTATTATAAATAATCCAGTCTCTGTAGTCATATCAGTCATAATCATCAGCCCTGGACAGTAATTATATTTCATGGCAATAGCCACTCTATTTTGAATTGAAAAATGACTAACTGAGCATCTCAATCCAATTGAGTCTAGAAAGCAGTATAAACCATATCGTACACCTCAAATTTATATGCAAGGCATGATCTTGCTGCTGGTTGTGACATTTCCCCACTCTTTCTAGAGAGGTCTGTAACTCTTATATATATTATGTATTTCCATTTTCCACACAAGTGGCAATATAATTTGGTGTCAAGTAACTACTTGGTTGTTAAGAATAATTCACAGGCACTATTGGTTTTCAAGCTGTGGAAGGATGAAAGTAATTTCATGACACTTCCGTTCACAGAGCTGAAGAAGAACGGAACAGGGTCTTGTATCTGACTGCATTTGCAGGGCTGGCACTCAGAGACAGAGTTTTTTTTTTTTTATTTAAAATTCAGCCCTTCTGTGAGCTGCTGATGGATGTTCTTGGAACCAGACATAATTGACCAGAATTTGTGAAAAGGTAATCAACTATTCCTTGCCTACTGAAACTAGTGAATATATGTACGCACTGCTTTGAGAATCTGTTCTTTTGTTACAGAACAGATGTCTGGGAGGTTTTTTGGCAGGCCCCACTCTGTCAAACAGTCCAGTTTTGACAGTTACTTGCTTGAGGGATGGCTCAAATGCAAAGTATTTCTGATCAGAATATCATATTCATCTGGATGTTAATTACTGTGTCTGCCTTGGTATAAATAATTAATTATGCAAAAACCACACAGCTGCTGCTGGACAGAGTTAAGTGACTTGCTGTCAGTCTCACATTTCTGGAAAGGGAAGGGAGCTTTAGTAAAACATGCTTTGACACTTGGGGAGGAAGTGCTTCTGTCATAATTTTTCTGTGGTCAGATGAAAGGTCACTGTGACTGAGTACTCTGTGTGTGTGTGTGTGTGTGTCCTGTGTGTGTGTGTGTGTGTGTGTGTGTATGAGGGAAAGAGAAGTAAAATTGAATAGCATTTCCTGACTTATCTTAGTTATCCTAAGACAATTCCCTTTTCCTGCTATGTTTAGTTTTCTAGGAATCCAAGTGGCAGACGAGAAAATCATTATAAATACGATCACTTCTCATCCTGTCTTCACACATGTAAGTCCCTACAAAAGTTTGAAAAAGGTGGAATATTAGTGATATTGAGTTTTTTACCTATTTACCTATTGTTTTAATTTAATCTTAAGAAAAGTGTTGACAATATCAGTTTTTCTTATTCATTTTGTGATTTCTGCAGGATCATCAATATGATCAGGAATGAATAGTTTAACAGTTCAGAGAAAAGAAATGGTAATACATCAATTTAAAGAAATGTATCTCCATCTCAGTTGACTTTTTACATTTAAATGTCTCATGGTGGGGCCAGAGCAATAGCCCAGTGGGTAGGGGGTTTGCCTTGCATGCGGCCGGACTATGCCGGCCCAGGTTCAATCCCTTGCACCCCATATGGTCCCCTGAGCACCGCCAGGAGTGATACCTGAGTGCAGAGCCAGGAGTAACCCCTGAGAGTCGCCGGGTGTGACCCAAAAGCAAAAAAAAAAAATCTCATGGTGGTATAATATTAAATAAATAAGAATAATTATGTATTTCATTGATATAGGGGTAAGTGCTAATTTCAAAAAAACAAGCTTATCAGAATTGTGTTGTATTTATCAAAAATGTTGGGAAAGGGAGATTGAAAAGCACCTCTAAAATCAAGGCTTTAGAAGATTTATCAGATGGTTTCATTTTGTGCAAATATTGATATTTTCTCATGAAGCAAGCTGCTAGAGCTAACATAGAATTTTGGTATATACAAGAATAAAATTCCTTTGGCCAAATTAGCTGCAGCAAAACATGTGGTACTTTCAGTGGAGGCCAAGGGGTGGTGGTGGTATGGTCCATGGGTCCTAGGCTCTACCATTTCCCATCTTAATAATTGGTAAAAGCCACATCACATTTGTGAATATTGTGATGCTGCTCTTCTCCAGGGTTGTTGGTAGAATCAAATGAGATAATCAATACCAAAACACTTTGCAGTCTGGGATGCTATTTAAAAACAACGAGTATCATTCCAATAATGTAGTTATGGGCATTCCAATAATGGTGAGTTATGGGCATGCAGTGCTTTTTTTCTGACATATCTATATGTTATTCTTTCCCTTTTAAATTTTCCCCTTTATTCACTCTTTGTTCAAGAGCTTTTCTTTTGACTTTTATTCACATACCAGGCACTGACTAGGATCTGGAGGTACTGTTGTGAAGAAAAAGCAAAAGGCTTTCCTTTTTATGGAATTCATAGTCTATTGATAGGAATAAGCACAATGAAAATGTGTTAATAAATGATTACAAAGAAATTTAAGTGCTGACAATAAAGTGAAAGAAAATGGACAGATAGAGACAGTTGTGCATTTATAGTGAAAAAATGTTGTAATCAGCTAAATGTGGTAAAAATTTGGTTCCAAAGCAAACAGCAAAATGGACAGACTAATCACAAAGAGTTAAATCTGAGACTAGAATATAATGAAAGTTCAAAGATGCTGAGGACATGCTCATAAGTTTTCTTCGGTCTTTGAGATGCTTCCCAAGGAGACTGTAACAGAGGGAGGCCCAAAGCCCATCTGTCTTTCCTTTAAGTCTCTTCACCTCACATCTCTGTGATTTTCATTTCTAGAATATGCACCATGAGCTATCATCAGTTCAGTTTTCCCGACAATGCAATTAGGTTATTCTTGCTTAGAGCAAATTGGGGTTGCAGGAGAAAAGCATAAGAAAGGAAGAAAGACAGAAAGACAGAAAAAAAACAGAAAGATAGAAAGAAAGAAAAAAAGAAAGAAAAAAAACAGAAAGAAAGAAAAAGACAGAAAGAGAGAGAAAGAAGAGAGAAAGAGCGAGAAAGAAATAAACTATGAAACTCCCCAAACATGTCTTTAAGAAAGTACAAGTCTGCAATTTTATATTGATTTACTTGTCTTCCCTGTTGTACTTTAACCTAATAATTTCAAAAACATGTTATATATTATAGAACAACTTATCAAAGAGATCAAGATAAATCACTTGATCACTTGAATCCCGTTATTCATCGATTTGCTCGGGCGGGCGCCAGTAACATTTCCATTGGACCCTATCACGTGCCAATGTAGCCCAATGGCATCTTGTTGATTCAGGAATATGAAGAGCCTCAAACCGTTCCTTCAGGGTCTTAACAAGGAAGTCTGACCATCTTGTAGGTGGGCGGCAACGTGATCTTTTGACATCCCGTGGGATCCAGTCGGTAACGGCTCTAGTCCAGTGGAAACAAGAATTTCTTTTATATTTTAAATTTTATTTTTAAAATATCCATACGTGTGACACTTTTAATATATCAGGTCTAGAACATATAGTGCTAGGACGATTTTAACTGATACAGAAACTATGATTTGTATTTAAATAATTGGTCTGGACCACCTTCCACATTAGCCACCATGTTGACTCACCCACTGGCCCTGCTCTGATTCCCAACCAAATATTTGAGGAATGCATTAAGAGGCTAAAATTCATGGAAACACGGCCCCCATAGCTGAAAACTCTGAGGGATCCTTGGGAGGTTGGTCAGCCACTACTATTTCTGTCAACGACCCAGCAGGCATTGCACTCACACCCCTTGCTGCAGGCATGCCAAGGGGATCAACTCCACCACTTCATGAATATTCTCTACAGAGACACCAAGTGCCAAATGATTTCAGGTACCCAAGTGCCCACCTAGTACTCAGTGAGAACTTTAGGGTCTTCGTGGAGTTTAACTGAGCAATTTTCTCCACCCTACTTCCAGAAGTCCCAACAGCCATATCCACTTTCCATAGCCACTATAATTTCAATTCATTAGCCCAGACCATAGATTCCCAGGTTTCTGTACCACGCCTTCTAATTCCTCAACTGAAATTTTAGGAGTATGACAAATTAGATGGGAAAGTTATAGAAGTGAACTAAACTCAACAGCCAATATAATCACAGAATGCTCAACTAGCAATGAAGAACTCAATAAATTCTTAGACAAGGACTTAGCCACCTTGTCATCAGATATATCAATTATCACATTAAAATAGAATTTTTACATTTATTGATTTTAATATTGGAGTTTTGTTATATAACTAATTTAGATAATCTAGAATTGTAGCAATAACTGTGGCTTTTATCTAAATTAAAATAAATTTTTAAAAAATTAAAAAAAGCAAATTAAAAATCTGTTGAAGTGGGTAGTCAACACAAAATAGAAATTCCAAATTAAAACCTTCATTATATAGGAAAAAATGGAGAGAGATGTTCAATCTCCCTGCATAACCCTTCTGTTTCATTAAGGAATTAATATGTGTTGGGTGTGGCGTGTTAGGGAAGGGCTGGGTTATTTTTGGTAAAAACAGAATCTGAAAACCAAAAGAACCTAAAGGGATGGAGGCCATTAACACAAAGAACTGATCACAAGAACATGGAAAGTCATTGAGATGCAGAATTCCAGCCAGGTACAGTAGGTTCCTGAAAGGAAGTGCCTGAGAGGACAGCCTTAAACACTGCCACAAAGGCCAAGTGGAGAATATCAAAATAATGCTATCAACTACCTCAAACTAGGGACACTTTGGGAAAAGTGTTCATAAAGTTGGCTGGAACAAAGGAATGATGTGTTAGTGCTGCCTGTGCCCATATGTCACTGCTGCCTGCTTCTACAGCCTGGGCACACGCTGACTGTTGGGGTCTTGTAGGACCCCAAGGTGATCATATCTTCTCTCTTGAGATCCGTACCTTGGACTCTCTTCACTCTGGGGAAGTCTCTTGTTTTCTTGAGCATATGTCTTATGTAGGGAGTTCAAGATGCCACTCTGTCTCACGTTCATTGATTTAAAGAAAGCCTTTGATTCTGTTGAGACTGAAGTGGTCATCGAAACCCCAGCCAAACAGGGTGTTCAAACCCAATACATCAAGATCCTTCGTGAGCTGTATTGCAGATTCATCACCAGGATCTTAGCATTCTATAAGGAAGTGATCACTAATGTCAAAAGAGGAGTTAGGTATGGTGATAACATTTCACCAAAACTCTTCAGCGCCACCCTCAGAACATCATGTGACAATTAGAATGGGAAGGACTGGGAGTGAAGATTTAATTTAGAGTTAAAATAACTAACCACTGAGCTGAGCTGCCTGAATATCTTTTGTTTTTATAAAAGAAACAAATCAGTGGTCAAAACATATGCAAAAGGCTTGTAGGAAGGAGAGAAACAATCCCTCATTAACAATGCAAACATCCAGGACCAGCAAAGTGGCCTGTGATCCAACAACACAAATCCCCATTTTGCTGTTCTCCCACTCACTACTCACTTCTTCCCCAAAGAAACAGTACTGAAGCCTGTTGGAGGACAGATTTAGCTAATCTGGGAGCTTTGTTGTTTTGCCCACTCCCAGCTTAATCTTATTTAAGTCAAGGTTCATTCTAATGAGACCTCTCTTCTATGTAAACACTGCTAGAGGGTGTGGCAGTTACAGAAGTCACCTTGATTGAATAACTTCTGACTTACACATCTACTAAGACTTCTATGTTTTCTAGATTGGGCACAGCTCCTTTTTACCCACTGCACCCATGTGGGACAGTTAGAATTTACCAGGAGACTACCACCCTGGCTACGTTGAGACTATAGGAAGACTATAGGAAGGATCATACTAGTTTGCTCTAAGCAGGCGAGAGTGACCCTTTCAGTACACGAGAACAAGATACTCAGAATCACCCTGGTGCAGATAATAAGAAGGACCTTGTGGGTACGACCTAGATTACATGAAGCTCATGAAGTTAAGATGTATTACTTTATATCAGCCCTCTCTTTCTCCAGTGTTTTACATAAGAGATAATCTCCTTAGTCCTTGGCATAACCTTTGTTTATACCTGCAATAAGGTGTGGCACTACATTCTGTTTAGAGTTCTTTGTTGACATGCCCCTCCCGATTGGATTACTTTGGTGTATATAAGGGGCTGACTTGAGGCCCCCTTCACTTTTACCTTTTGCCTTTTGTTTCCTCAGCCTTCAGCTTTTGGCTCCCGGGCTGCTTTTGGCTTTTGGCTTTTGGCCTTTTGCTCTTTGGCCTTTTGCTCCTTCTTCTGGGTAGGACTCAGCTCGGGTGAGATCCTCTCTCTCTTTGGTGGGAGACTTAGGCTCTTTTTGTATGGTCTAAGTTCGGACCAGAGCTAGAGTTTGTTCATTATATTGGATTGCTGTGGAAGAGCTTTTGTACTATTAAAAGCCATTTTTGGAACTGCACCGGATTCGTGAGTTTTCATCTGTTCTCCCGGCGTCCTCGGAGGTAGAAGACAACCTCTGTCCTGACACTGTCGGGGGACCCCGCGGCGTTCCCGACAGAAGCCTATCAAGGCAAAGTAGTCATCAATTTGCCTGTTTTGAGTTTTATGTAGAACTCATCACACATTATGTGCATAAGTGTTTTTGCACCCAATTATTTAATATTATGTCTGGGTAACCTCTATATTGTTGAAGCTGACAGTAGTTTTTCAGTACACATTATGGAAATTGGTTAAACATCTACAGGTAAGACAATATATTTGTTGTTATGTTATTTTTGTTATTTTTTACTTTGAGTCTAGTAGTGTCAGAATTTACTTCTAACTATAAGTTGAGAGATCACTCCTGGTGAGGCTCTGAATACCATATGGGATACTGGAATTGAACCTGGGTGGGCCACATGAAAGGCAAGTGCCCTACTCACCGTACTGGTGCTTCAGTCTATATTATTATTTTATCAACTGCAATTTTTAAATGTAATTTCAAGATAGATTATAAACTGCATATCCATTCATAACTATTTATATTGCTATTGATTTGACTCTTTTATCCCATTAGTAATTTTACTTAAGTCATTTTAGTGTTTCCTATCGTAAATTCTGCTTTGTCTTAGTTAATTCAAGAGAAATGTTTTTTTTTTTGTTATATTTTTCTTTATTATTTTTAATTTATATTCTCATATATAAATTTATGTCCTTAAAGTGTTATATTTTTGTTTAAATTTTAGTTGAATTAAGCAAATTTTAATTAAATCTTATTACCTTCTTGGCTTTAAGTTTGTATAAATCTTTCTCTTGAGAGTGGTGAACCAAAGAAGTATAAGGCTTAGCATCATGAATTATATATTTCTTCATTGAATTTTAATATAACAGTTAACTCATTTATGTGACATCAAACACATTGCAAGGATATAATACAATTCTTCATACTTAGAATAAACTAGATCTGCATCTAGTTTATAGATAATACTACCTACCTATAAATTATCAAAATGCTGTTATGCTTATCAAATTAGAAAATGAATTTAGTGTAAATTACATGATATTAGTTATTGTTATACTAATTTGGAGTAAAATAGGTCTACAGTTGCAATGATTTCTATTGGATTTGCTTAATTATATTTTCTTTACAAAGCATATCATGGATCAATTGATGGCATTGACAGAATTTTCATTAGAAAACACAAACTGATGTCACTATCTCTGTAGAAAAAGAAAAAACTTGTCAGTGCAAAATGCACACAATAACAAAGCAATCCCTTAGTGGATATGAAGTGATGAACTTATTATGCTTCGAACTGCAGAAATGGAAAGGAAAATTAATCTTATCGGAGCTGTCTATCAATTGACAATTCTTCAGTTTCCTTTGTATTACAATCAAGGAAATAAAACAGAACATCAAACATGATCAAAAAAGTTATTGATTGTATAAAACAATGACTAAACAAAGTAAAATGCAATTCAACAGTATTAGATTTTATGATTAATATATATGGTAATATATAAATATTATACAGACTATATTCTAAATATGTAATATTTAGAGTAATATATTAATTATATATATTGATATGCATTAACATACAATATTTAATGTATAATTTATGTTTTATATGTTCATACATTTTATATAATAGCTACACAAGTGATAAATAATATATGTTATATCACTTGTATCACTTGTCTTCCGTACATCATTGATTTGCTCGAGCAGGCTCCAGTAACATCTCAATACATCCTGTCACATGCAAGATAGCCCAAGGGCATCAACCTGCTCCAGTAACATAAAGAGCCTCAAACCATTCCATCAGGTCATGGGAATGAGGTCTATAATTGTTACTGGTATTTGCCATGTCAAATATGACACAAGTTGATTGCCAGGCTCTGCCATGTGGGTGGGATACTCTAGTAGTATCCCACCTCAAAACTCGAGCAATTAATGATGAACCACGCGGCCGTTGGATCAGCATACCTGGTCCGGACTTGGAAAAGACTGCTGGAGGGTGGGTTGGTGATGAGCCGGGCTGTGATCAGCTCTTCTGCTGGGTGGAGCTCTGAGGAGAGGGGAGTCCAGATGTGGAAAATGGTGTCCCTCATGATATGGGGGTTCCTCTGACTTCTTGAGAGGCACTGCTGGAGTGGTGGACCAGGGCTAGAACCTGCCATCCCTCCCGGCCGCCTGGTGATCATTTGGAAACAGGGAGAGCAAGTAGCAGCTCTGTCCTGTTTGTGTGAGTCTCTGGATCTGCATACCTGGGCTAGGCTTGATAAAGACTGCTGCAGGGTGGGTCACTGATGAGCCAGGCTGTGATCAGCTCTTCTGCTGGGTGGAGCTCTCAGGAGAGGGAGTTTGGATGTGGAGAATGGTGGCCCTCATGGTGTGGCAGTTCCAAGGCTTCTTGCCAGGCTCTGCTGGAGTGGCAGGCCAGGGCTAGAACCCGCCATCCCTTCTGGCCGCCTTGTGATCAGTTGGACACAGGGAGAGCAAGTAGCAGCTCTGACCCGTGTGTGTGAGTCTCTGGATTGGCATACCTAGGCCATATATGATATAGTATATAATATTTACATATATTTTACATATATTCTATTATTTAAGACTATTATGTATTTTTAACATGCATCTCTATTTGCACAGTTTCTAAAATTTGTATTTTTAGATCACATATTCACTTTCCAAAAATATAAACACATCTTTCTACATATGTATATGTCTCTCTATACAGAAAGACTCTATATAAATCTATGTATACATATATATGTCTCTCTTTAAAATTATATAGATCTATTTATGTATCGATCTCTATCTCTTTCTATATATCTCTATATAGTGTATATTTTTTGAATATAGATACACGTGTGCAACTTTTTACCAAATTTTACTCAAGTTATCATAACTTGAAGTTAACAGTAACTAATACCATATAATTTATACTAAATCTATATTCTAATTTGATAAGAATAGCAGCATTTTGATAATGTATAGGTAGATACTATTATCAAGTTCACTGTAAGTAAATAGAATTATGCTTATAATGTGCTTGATGTCACATAAATGAGTTAATTGTTATATTAAAATTCAATGAAGAAAATAGAGATAGAATATCTATGGAATATGTCACTTGTCATTGGTCTTCTCATTGTTCATTGATTTGCTCGAGCAGGCACCAGTAATATCTCCATTCATTGGGAATGAGGTCCATCTATGGAAAATAGAGATAGATATAGATATGATATAGACACAGATATATGTGTGTATTTGGAATACATATCAGCATCTGTTAGATTTTTAGCTAGGTACACCAGGGACTAGGCCTCAGTCTCAATGCTACCTGATTTTTTGCCTAACTTATTAGAAGTCAACTAAAGATATGTACACTTAAAGGAAGAGCAAGGAGAAACAGCCCAAAGCTGGAGCAGTGCTTATATAGATGGCATAAATAATTTATTCCATCTTTGTATGGCTCAATCTTTAAATGCATGTATACATAAGTTCACACATGCAAAAGCACACATCTTTATTTAGGATTGGAAGTTTCATCAATAAGCACAATTATTATTTTTGATGAGGGCATGGGTAAGTCACTTACTTTATTAATCTCTATTTTATTAAGTATGCATTATTACTTTCATTTCTTCTCTAATATTACATCAAGTCCAGTGTCTGATATACTGCATGCATTTGAATGGGATTATATATAGTTTTCCATGGGATTTTCTCTTGTTTCCAAAAGTCATATAGAATTCACTGACAAGGTTTGATATATATATATATATATATATATATATATATATATATATTTTTTGTAAGGATCTCCTTGTTATTTTCTCCTTTGAGGGCAGTGAGATTTATAAGAACTTCCTTATATTTTGGGTCTGTCTTGGTTATAAGCTTAGGGAGATTTACATATCTATGTCCATAGAGAACCGGAAGGACTATCCCACAGCAGCATCAGCTATTATAAAAGTCAGACCCCTGTCTAAAGCCTTTTAGCATTGGCGAGGTCCAAAGTTTCACCATTCCTCAAAAGTGGTAATTCAGTTTACCTAATGTCTCATGTTATGTTGCCCAAATCCATCTCTTTGCTTAGCAGAGATCTAAGGAAATAATTTCAAAACTGAATAAAATATAAGATCTAGATGAAACTGTGCTTAAGAACCTTCCAAATATACTGTTGGAAGGGGAAGAGAGAACCGAAAAAGCAAGAAAAAAGGAAAGGAAGGAGACAAGAATTGTAATGGGACAGTGGTAGACACCATTATAAGAAAAAATTCATCTTCAAAGGACAGGCATGAAGTTGTTTTGTAATCTGTCTCAAAGTCTGACCTTTGCTTTCTGCAAATAAGTGATACAGAGTCAAGACACAGTTGATAGCAAATAACTCTACTTGTTGGGGATATAATTTACTTAGTTCCAAAATATTGAATTAAATAAATCATCTTGGGTAAACTTTATAATGCTTTCATTAATGTGGAGGACAAGGAGGTTGATTTAGCAGGAAGTTTCTAAGAGAGGACACAGGAAATTTCTGCGAAGAAGAGTGAGAAATCCAGTCAGGAAAAGAATGGGACAGTTGGTTTAGGAGACTGAATCCCTTAATTACTGGTCACAGCTCCATTGTTGATGTTAGGAAGCAAAGAAATGTTCTATGGGTGTTCTCATCAACCACATTTTCAGGGCAGGTGCTCGTGACACCTTCCATATTTCTATGTCACATAGCTGGTAGGGATTTCTGATGAGCACTGGACCAGTGTCTACTGGGTAATTTAATCACTTGATCACTTGATCACTTGAATCCCGTTATTCATCGATTTGCTCGAGCGGGCACCAGTAACATTTCCATTGGACCCTATCACGTGCCAATGTAGCCCAATGGCATCTGGTTGATTCAGGAATATGAAGAGCCTCAAACCGTTCCTTCAGGGTCTTAACAAGGAAGTTTGACCATCTTGTAGGTGGGCGGCCACGTGATCTTTTGACATCCTGTGGGATCCAGTCGGTAACGGCTCTAGTCCAGCGGTTGTCTCCAAATCGCATTACATGTCCAGCCCATCTGATTTTCAATGCCTTGGCAAACGAGACAGCGTCCCTGATTCTGGAATAGCGACGGAGGTCAGAACTCCGGATTCCTTCTCTCACTTGAGTGAGACGTGATATTCCAAGCATAGCTCTTTCGATGCCTCTCTGGGAGACCCGAATAGCATTCTCATCCTGCTTTCGTAAGGCCCAGGTCTCTGAGGCGTATGTTAATGCAGGGAGAACGGTGGAGTCGAAGAGATGTGCCCGGAGCCGGAGGTTCTTTGTCCTTTTAGCTATTTCTAATTTAATATGAGCATTATAGTTTATATTTTCCAATAAAATACCACGGTATTAAGACTAATAAACAAGGAAATTTGTTTCTCACAGTTGTGGAGATTGAACTTTGAAGACCAAAATATGAGCATACTTGGATTCTGAAGTAGTCTCTCTTGGTTGGAGATTTCACAGTGAGATTCAGAAGAGAGAGGTCTCTGGAGACTACTTTTTTAAAGACACTAATCTCATTCATGAAAACCCCACCCATTCTTCCTTTTTACTCCCCCCAAGACCTCCTTCCCTAATTATACCACCTCAAGTTAAACTTCTATATATGAATTCCAGATAAACACACTTATGTAGCATACAGCAGTGAAATATTTTGATAACAAAAAAAACAAGAAAGATTAATAAAAACAAAAGGAAACACATGTGAAAACTATTCATAATTTGTCCTCAAGACCAGAGTTATAGTTCTCCCTAAGGCTTATGGGCACAGACGCTAACACTTCTTTCTGCTTTGCTACTTTCAAGGATCTTTTTAAAATATAAAAAGTGTTTTTCCTAACACCTGCATAGTATTCCATTGTGTAGATGTACCAAAGTTTTTTTTTTTTTTTTTTATCCATTCATCAGTTCTTGGGCACACTGGTTGTTTCCAGATTCTGGCTATTGTGAATAGTGCTGTTATGTTTTAGTAATGGTCTTTAGGAACTGTGCTGGAGTTTCGAGTTTTCATCCAGTCCCCATGGAACTTGGAGGTGGAAGTGAACTCATTTCCTGATATTAAAGGGGATCTATCGGCTCCCTAAAAACTTGGACAAGAAATGGTTCTTGTATTAGACATAAGGGGTGAGATAACATCTCTGAATGAGGAAAAAAAAATAAATCAGATAAGTTGATGGAAGTTGAAGTTATACCACACTGTGTTTCAGGATTCTGCCAACCCACTTCACTGGATAAGCCTGAAAATAAGTATCATTCTTATCCTTATCATCCTTATTCTATTCACAGACAGGGTTCTGCCCCCATGGGCCCCTGGATGGTTGCTGGTCTGACATAGAAAAAGTCTGGGATGGGGCCGGAGTGATAGTCCAGCGGGTAGGGAGTTTGCCTTGCACGCGGCCGGCCTGTGCCAGCCTGGGTTCGATCCCGGCATCCCATATGGTCCCCGAGCACCTCCAGGAGTAATTCCTGACTGCAGAGCCAGGAGTAACCCCTGAGCATTGCCGGGTGTGACCCAAAAAAGCAAAAAATAAATAAATAAATAAATAAAAAAGAAAAGTCTCGGCCCCTGGGATGAACCCAGAGCCACAGCAGAGCCTGGCAAGCTACCTGTGATATATTTGATAAGCCAAAAAAAGTAACAATAATGAACCTCATTGCCAATGAATGGAGACGTTACTGGTGCCCACTTGAAAAAATCGGTCAACAACGGGAAGACAAGTGGTACAAGTGATACAAGTGATAGGCCTAGAGAAATGGCATCTTATCCATGCTCTTTATAGCTCTTCACTTCACATATCGTCCTTTGTCAGTTTTCAGCTGTGTGGCTGACTAACTGACAGTAACAGGTAGAGAACCAGTTCAGAGGCTCTGAACTTTCCTTGTTCTGCCGTTGGAAAGCTCAGCCAACCCTTCTCTCTGCTCCTCTAACTCTGTATCCTGCCAGGCTCTACTCTTCCAACTCAGACCTGCCAGCCATGCTGGAAACCCAGTCTCAACTGACTCCTCAACTGCTTTTTCCAACTATTATATATATACCCATAATTTGGATATTGGCCATCCCTTTAAGAAGTAAAAGCATTCCCTTTAAGGGGACTTTTTAATCTCTGAAAAGAACCCAATGGTCCTAGATTAGCTGCAACAAGAAGTTCTTCTGCTTTAGCTCTGGACACTCACTCCTCCCTTCCAGATTATGATTTGGCAAGCCTTTCCTGAAAAGGGCCAACTAATAAGTATTTTTGGCTTCATGGGCCATATTGACTTTCTGTCATTTAGTGTTGTGGGCCATAGACAATATAGAAACAAAAGCACCTGGTAGTTCCCAGACTTTATTGATAAAAAAACAACAATAGGAAGTGAGATTTTTCTCCGGGTCTGTGTCCTTGATCACTTGATCACTTGAATCCCATTATTCATCGATTTGCTCGAGCGGGCGCCAGTAACATTTCCATTGGACCCTATCACGTGCCAATGTAGCCCAATGGCATCTGGTTGATTCAGGAATATGAAGAGCCTCAAACCGTTCCTTCAGGGTCTTAACAAGGAAGTCTGACCATCTTGTAGGTGGGCGGCCACGTGATCTTTTGACATCCCATGGGATCCAGTCGGTAATGGCTCTAGTCCAGCGGTTGTCTCCAAATCGCATTACATGTCCAGCCCATCTGATTTTCGATGCCTTGGCAAACGAGACAGCGTCCCTGATTCTGGAATAGCGATGGAGGTCAGAACTCCGGATTCCTTCTCTCACTTGAGTGAGACGTGATATTCCAAGCATAGCTCTTTCAATTCCTCTCTGGGAGACCCGAATAGCATTCTCATCCTGCTTTAGTAGGGCCCAGGTCTCTGAGGCATATGTTAATGCAGGGAGAATGGTGGAGTCAAAGAGATGTGCCTCCGGAGCCGGAGGTTCTTTGTCCTTTTTAGCTATTTCTTCTATGCCTTTGAAGGCATTCCATGCTGCTCTCTTCCTCCTGCACAGCTCAGGTTTTAGGTCGTTCATCATGTTGACTTCTCGACCTAGGTACATATAACTGCTGCATTCAGAGATGTTTGTTCCATTGAGAGTGAATGTTGTGGGCCACAGACAATATAGAAACAAGAGCGCCTGGTAGTTCCCATAGACTTTATTGTAAAAAACCAATAGGAAGTGAGATTTTTCTCTGGGTCTGTGTCCTACACACCTATTTTTTTGTGATTAATCACTCTCCACAGTTAATTCCTTCCTTCTCACTCAAATCCATAGATACACATTACTGAGCACATAAGTTCTTGCATCCTGACCCTTTAAAGATATTTTTCTATCCCGTAATGCTGCTATAACTTCTCAGGCAGAAATGTCCTATTGCACAGCTTCATCTGTTTTGCCTTAACATAGGGACAATTGCATAAATAAGTACATGACTAAAAGTCTGTGTTCTGCAACCAATGACTTGAATTGATTTTTTAGCTCTGCTCTCTATCAATGACTTGACTTCAGTCACATCTCTGAGTTGAGTTTAGGACAGGGAGAGCCACCTCAGCTGAGGCAGATGTCTTGAAAGGGCATACAGTGAATGCAGCGTCTTCAGCTGGGATACTAACTTCTTGGAGGGGTTACACTATTCACAATATGTGCTTTATTTCTCCGGTAAACTAATCTGGACTGATGAGTGTGGTCATAGAGGAATCCAGCAGTTAGATAAAGCAGACTATCATTTGCAAGTATTTCCCATTTTTGTTTAAGTTATACTTTCTATTGCCCAATTGATGGAACCAAACTCAGTGAAACAAGAAAGTCAATGGCATATATGTTCAAGAAGAGTGTAGGGTCCTATTTAAATATTTTACTTAAGGTAAGATATTTAATACAGCTGCCAAACAGTATTGATTTATGATCAATAAATACGTATCAAGTGTTTAAAGCACCTTGGGTTATCATAAATAATAAAGAAGAATTTACTACTTTTTGTGCCACCTAAGGTGAATCTCACAGAGCTTTATGTTAGCTACAAGTATAGGAGAGTCATGGCAGAGTTTTGGGCTCCCCAATTTAATTTTATCTTTTATTTATTTTATTTTGGGTTCTTGGCTGAGTAACCCTCAAGCAATGTCAGGTATGGTGTGCTTAGTGGTTATATCGTTTCTTAGGGCATTAAACTTGGGTCAGCTAGAGCCAAGACAAACATCTTATCTCCTACAATGTATCACTTGCTCCTGGGGTTTCCTAATTTTATTTCAAATTTCACCTTTTAATCTTATTTTGTCATTCTCATAAATTTTTGAAATTCCTTTATACATACTAATATCTTGATAAACAGGTACTTGTTTTTAATAATTTTTGTCTTTATTATGCAAGTAATATATTAATGCATATTTAATGTTGATGAAATATAGAATTTTAGTACCTATAACTTTCTCTCCAAACCCATCTCCCATTTCTTTTAAAATATTGAATCTTTCTTCAAATTGTATAAGTATGTTTAACATAGCAATTGTATATACTCTGTGTCATATATTTAAAAATATATTTCAATATATTTAAAATATATTTGCTGTTGCGTGATTCATAAATAAATGCTGGAGATCAAAGGTGACTACAAGTGTATGTCACCTGCATGGCAGAGCCTGGCAAGCTACCCATGTCATATTTGATATGCCAAATACCAGTAACAATTACAGACCTCATTCCCATGACCTGATGGATTGGTTTGAGGCTCTTTATGTTCCTGGAGCAAGCAGATGTCCTTGGGCTCTACTAGCATGAGAAAGGACATATGGAGATGTTACTGGTGCCCTCTCGAGCAAATTGATGATGAACGGGAAGACATCATGATTTCAGGGAATGTATATTAATTTTACATGCATGGAATATGTGTATTTTTACAAATTGATTTATAAAATAAATTACATGAGTTTTTTTTTTAATAAATTTGACTATACCATCTCTAAAATATTGGGTTTTTTTCAATAATAACATATATTGGGATTTCTAATAATAAGTATCTTATCCAGCTAACTCAAATTTCCTCTCTTTTTGAAAACTCTATAATATTTCACAGTATGGATATACTTTAGTTTATTTTAATATTAACATATTTAAGCTTTTTCTAATTTTCTAAAATATAATAAGTACCATATAGATGTTTGTCAATATTGTAGATATGCATATGGTATGATATATTAAATATATATTTCATACCTTAAATTTGAAAGACTGACAGATTCTACTTCTTGATACATTTATAAAGACTTTATAAATTGTTCCTCATAGACATATATCAGGTGGAAAATTTTTTAGTATATAATTTGTAAATGATCTTCCAATTTTGTGACTCTTAAATTTTGATCAAACCTTGGTGCCCAACATAAACACTAATGCACTTAGTGTTACCATAGTTGCCATTAGTGCACAGTAAGTAGGTAGCATCAAACTTCAGATGCAATTTGAGACTAAATTCAGACAACTAAGTGGATTGTTGAACCAAACTAAGTTAATTTACTCAGTGCTTGGACATTTTTTAATTTCATAAGTCATCATTGTTCTCAATTAGGCAAATATTGATTTCCCCCTATCTGTATAAACTCCAGTTTACTTTATCCGAGAGCTCCATGCTGATGTTGGGTAACCCTACATGTGTAAATGTGTTCACACACTTGTTGCTTGTCCAAAACGTTAAGTCCTCCTTCTGCCTTACCAGCTTCCTCCTAGGAACTTTACTGCATAGTTTTGACTGCCAAAGTCATTTTGGGTATTTTAATAAGAAACTACATGCTAAAGTATGACTGACAGAAATAATAAGTTAACATTTATGAGAGAAACCTCAGTGTTGGAGCTGTGGTAGGCAGACAGCCAACAGAAATTGTTTTGTGGATGAAATATTTCCTAAAAATAGCTCTCTCAGCTCAACCTAATGCAATTAAAGTTAGTGATGTACATAATAAGAAAACTGGGAGCTCTTCCTGCTAATAACCACTCTGGAACCAAGGCAATCCATTCCATTAATTTAATATACACTTTCATAGTCCCCTGGTATTAGAAGTATAATTAAAATGATGTGCTTTGATAGGCTTTTCTTTCCAAAATGAAATTTTGCAAGAACAGGTTTCAAAATACATATACATAATATATGTATTTCTATAACTATGTATTACTCACTGCACATTTATTTTGAATTCTCCTTTCACTCCCTACTTCTGAAATATTTCTTAAGGTTGAATCTTCCTGATGACAGTTCTGATAGATGCAGGAATCTGGTTCAAGGAGAGCAATCAAGAGAAAGAGCATTAAATGCTGAAAGAGAAATATTGAGAAAAATTTTGGATTACACTTGAATTTATTTAAAATTATTGTTTTAATGACATTAAGAAAACAAGACAAAATATAAAAAGATTAAAAGCAATTTAAACTGTGATGCTATAAGAAATTGTGCCCCTGTGTAATGGTAATGGACAATTAGGGAAATCTACTTTTTCCTGCAATATTTTTTTTCTTTTTGGGTCACACCCAGAAATGCTCAGGGGTTACTCCTGGTTCTGCACTCAGGAATTACTCCTCGTGGTGTTCAGGACACCAATGGGATGCTGTGGATTGAACCGGGATCCCTCCATGCCAAGTAAATGCCCTACTTGCTCTACTATAGCTCTGGCCCCTGTAATTTTCTGACCATATATAATTTTCAGAAAATGATTAGAATTTTATAATATAGATTACTTGAAAGTGGAATCTCAGCCAGTAGTACTCAAAGCTTATTGCTGGCTCTGGGCTCAGGGATGGGAATGAGGTCTATAATTATTACTGGTTTTTGGCATATCAAACACAACATGGGTAGCTTGCCAGGTTCTGCCATGCAGGAGGTATACTCTCAGTAGTAGACTCTCATCATGTGCATTTAAGATGAACTGGGAGAGATGGGCTCTTCTGTTTGGTGGAGATCTGACGAGCTGTGAGTCTGTTGTTGAAAATGGCGGCCCTCACGGTGTGGGTGTTCTTCTGGCCTCTTACAAGGCTCTGCTGGGATGGCAGGCCAGGGCTAGAACCCCCCTTCCATCCTGGGAGACTCTTGATCAGCTTTGAGTCTCTGTGTTCCTGTAGCCTTTGGCTACACTAGCATGTGACAGGTCATATGGAGATGTTACTGGTGCCCGCTCAAGCAAATCGATGAACAACAGGAAGACAAGTGATACAAGTGAGGCTCAGGGATCATTTCTACACTCACCGACTAGGGTACCACAATATTGAATGCCAAGAATTCAATCCAGGTTGGCCACATACAAGGCAAGCACTATACCTGCTGTACTAATCTCTGTCCCCTTGTACAGATTATCTAACACCAAACTGACTCTATTTTGTGTGGGATTATTATGAAGTAAACTGTTATATACTTAACTTTTTTTTTTGCTTTTTGGGCCACACCCAGCGATGCTCAGGGCTTACTCCTGGCTCTGAACTCAGGAATTACTCCTGGCAGTGCTCGGGGTACCATATGGGATGCCAGGGAACAAACCCAGGTTGGCTGCATGAAAGGCAAATGCCCTACCCACTGGACTTTCACTTCGGCCCCATTTTTTTAAATGTATTTGGAGCTAGGTTTTCTATATCTCCAAGTAAACATGACTATGTATGTTTGAATCAATCAAAATTTTTCACAAGTTATATCCTATTGAATACATTGCAGTGAAGAAAAAATTTCAAAAGAAAAAATACTAATATGGCATATTTTTTTATTTAAAATACATTTATCGGGCAGTCAGAATAGGACAGTGTTGGGAATATTTTATGTCAATGTTGCAACAATACTGTGAATTCATCAGTTTTTACTATTCAATGATAATCTTTGAGAGCCAATTATTATCATAATTTTATTATTATTACCAGAAAATTTCAATATAGGAGGAACTTGCTTACACCTTTGCCTTGTCACATCATTTTATTAAATTCATCAGATAAGATAAGGCTAACTGATTCAGATATCACTGTGTTCATTCTTCCTAAGACCGCTGGGGAAGTTAACCCACTGTCATTGCTGTAACCTGTGAAACAAGGCCCCTATCAAGGATTTTTTGGCTTCAAAGTCAGTGTTTATACATTGGGACTTACCTGCTTAGACACTTATTTTCTAACTTTCAACATTTAAGAAGAAAACAAAAATACTAACAATTCTGTCTTTTAGCATTTTTTCAATGTGTCTTTTCATTGTTTCTTCAACCTATGCAGATTTTTGTTTCCATCAATTTCTACCAAGAATGTGGAACTAATTTACCCTAGAACTTAGTTTTAGTTTGAATTTTTTTTAGATCTGGTATTCCCATTCAAAATGAAATTATTGAAAATTCTGCTCTTCCATTCTAAAGTTCTCTTTTCTAACGGGAGAAAATGAAAAGGTACAATGATTTGTTGGGACTAGAGTCAGTTGATCGTGTCATTTTATATGAATATATCACAGCTCATCATCCAGATCTAGTATTCTTGGTAGTTTGCTTATTACCGGGTACAAATGGTTATTTACACACAAGCTGATTTCATCTTTTGGGTTTCTGCTTACTAATAACCTACTGGCTAGGGGATTTTGGAGAAAAATATTTTTTATTATATATTAAAATAAATCATATAATTATCACTATGAATATACCATATTTTATAGTATATTTTTTATATTATAAAGTTACACTATGTATTTTATATAAAGCAAAAGATGTACCATTTCTACAGTTTTATGGTATTAATTGATTTATTGTGAAGAATTGGCTCATGTGATTACAGAGGCTGAGAAGTACCATTATCTGCCATCTACAAACTGGAAGTCTATGCTGTAATTTAGTCTGGGCTCAAATAACTGAGAATCAGAGACTATGTGTAAACTGGCTTGAGGGCACAAGTCAACTGTCCAACTCACCCAATCAGAAGAGACAAATTCTGTGTTCCTCTGCCTTTTTATTGCATCCTAGTTCTCAGTAGTTGAGGCCCACACACTCTGGAAAGGATAATCTGCTTTCCTGAATCTTCTAATTAAAATGTTAATCATGGTGAAACATCTTTGCTGAAAACCCAGAAATGATGCTTAGCCAAATATCTGAGCATTTCCTTACACCATACAAGCTGACACATGAAATTAACTACCCCAGAGTTGTACTGTTGATATTTGCATGTTGTACTTTGGAATGACCCCAAAATGTAATTATAGACTCACGTTCTAGGAATACATAATGTGGCATATGAATAAAGATCAAGCAGATTATGACATACTCCTTTCATGGTACATGAAGCCAAGTGGTAAACACAAATGTCTTAGGTAATTATACTTAGGATATCAATATTGACAACTGAGATAAATAGTCAAAAGAATGAATTCAATTTTGAAAAAAAGATATACATATTGAGAAAATGACATACACATATCACTGTATCACTGTCTTCCCGTTGTTCATCGATTTGCTCGAGCGGGCCCCAGTAACATCTCCATATAAGGTCTATAATTGTTACTGGTATTTGGCATATCAAATACAACATGGGTAGCTTGCCAGGCTCTGCCGTGCAGGTAGCATACTCTTGCAGTCATCTCTAAGTCCAGCATTTAATGATGAACCGCCAGGCCGCAAGCAGCCGCGTGAGCCGGACTGTGATAGGCTGGTCTGCTGGGTGGAGTTCTGACGAGAGAGAAGTCCAGATGTGGAAAATGGAGGCCCTCATGGAGTAGGGGGTCGTCTGGCTTGTTGCAAGGCTCTGCTGGGCTGGGGGCCAGGGCTAGAATCCGCCATCTCTCCTGGGCTCCTTGTGAGCGGCTGGGCACAGGGAGAGCAAGCAGCAGCTCTGTCCCATGTCTGTCTCTGGATCAGCATACCTGGGCCAGATTAAAAATGACTGCAGCAGGGTGGATTTCGATGAGCCGGACTGTGATAGGCTGGTCTGCTGGGTGGAGTTCTGATGAGAGAGAAGTCCAGATGTGGAAAATGGAGGCCCTCATGGAGTGGGGGTCGTCTGGCTTGCTGCAAGGCTCTGCTGGGCTGGCCGGCCAGGGCTAGAACCCGCCATCTCTCCAGGGCTCCTTGCGGCGGCTAGGCACAGGGAGAGCAAGCAGCAGCTCCCTACGTTGGGCAACATACATATATAAAAATATTTAAATTCTTTTCCTTTATCATTACTATAAAACTAGTATTGATCACAACAGTGCTATTTGCTTAATAAAATATTCAACTGAATGTAAAATACAATTTTCCTCCATATGTACATTCAATTGACATACATATGTAGATACTATATTTACAGCTCATACAGCCAATATTATTCACAAGAGAATGTACATCATTAAGAAGATCTATGGAAAAAACAATCAGAAATGAAGAAAACCCGTATCATATATAATTCTCTTGACTTTAAAAATGATCAATAACGCTGAAATTGCACAAATTTATATATTCCATCTTATTTCAGTCTGAGCCTCTAGGTAGCTACTACTAAACTTAGTGACTGGGTTATTTCTTGGATTGTGAAACTGAGTGTGCACAAGTATTCCCTTTTCCTGCTAAATTTCTTGATTTGAGTCACATGATCCAATTTCCTTCATCTTAGCTTAGGGAAACTCATCCCAATTCTCGAAGCCTGAAGCTGTCCAGCACTCTTGTCTATCAGAGCCAAGACATCAGCAGAGACTGTCAAATTATTTTTTTTCAAAGGAAAAATTCAGACCCCCCTTTTTACTTAGTTATACTAGATTTTTATTTAAGAAATTATTGTCAGGGCCTGAGCGACAGCACAGCGGTAGGGATGTTTGCCTTGCATGCAGCAGACCCAGGTTCCATCCCAAGCATCCTATATGGTCCTCTGAACACCTCCAGGAGTAATTCCTGGGCGCAGAGTCAGGAGTAATCCCTGAACATTACCAGGTGTAACCCAAAAAGCAAAAATAACTAAAAAATAAATAAAAATTATTCTCATCTTTCTTGATACTAAATCACATCTCATCCAGAATAATAGTACAAAGATAGGGCATTTGCTTTCCACATATCCATCTGGGGTTTCCTATCCAGGACCTATATGATTCCCGAAACAGAATATTTTATTAAGCAAATAGCACTGTTGTGATGCTGTTGTGATACTGAAATATGTGCTGAGCATTACAGGGTGTGGTTCAAAAACAAACAAAAATCACATCTCAACTGTCTTGACATATGCTCTTACCTCCCTATAGAAGATTATTCTCTGGGGAAAATATTTAACATAAGGCTTACTTTAGTCTCAAAGGAACTCCAATGACTTCTATTTTCTCTCAGATAGAAAGCCTCAAAGCACTTGTAATCTCTCTTTTTTTCCCTTTCTACTAAAAAATCCTTTTAGATTCTTATTTATCTATGAATGTCATTGAATCTTCACATGGAATATTTCCCCCAGATATTTAAATAAATTGTTTCCTTAACTTATCTCTTTAAATTTTGCTTTATAAAAATGTCATAAAACTATTCTACAACTGATAATCCTTCCCATGCTAATTTTCATTACACTCGCTTATTATGCTTATTTTTCTTATAGTCCTTAGGATATTTACATGTTAAGTGTGTTTTTACTTTTTGGGGGATATTGGGCCATACCCAGCTGGGCTCAAGATTTGCTCCTGCCTCTGTGCTTACAGATCATTTCTAGGAGTGTTTGGGGTCTCGTATATGAAAGACTCCCATATCCATATACCTAATATGGAACCAGGGTTGGCTGCAGAAAGCAAGTGAACTCACATTATCACTTTATCCTATGTTTTTATTTATCTATTGCCTTTCATTCAAAGCTACAGGTATTAAGACATGCACATATTAGTTAATAAATAAATATTAGTAACAATTATTATTTTCCTTTTATTTATTTCAGTATTGTTTCTCTGGTTGTTGTAACTCATGGCCTAAAATTCTAGTGTTACGTTTTAAAGTAAGAATTGAGTTGATAGCACAGAATTTCATAGCATTCTGTCTCCATAGTTTTATCACTCATCATAGCTTAAAGATAATATACATGTTTTTGCTATACGTTCTTGGAATTAGGATGATCTCAATTTAAATTGTCCTCATTAAAATTTAAAAATAAAATTTGCTGATTATATTCACTAGCTTAAATATAAAATTGATCTTCACAGACAAGATAGAGTACGTAATTTAAATACGTACCAAATAGACTTTTTTTTAAACCAAATTTAAAAAGGTGATTAATATATATTTACTTACATTTTAGCCTCATGCTGATTATATCTTTCATTTGAATACTAGCTTTAAATTAACATAGATCTGTTTTCTGATTGGTAATTTAGAAGAGCTTCTTCAGTGTAAGATATTTTTCCTAACTTGATTGAATATAGCTCTAGACTTCTTAAATTGTGAAATGAATTGCAGCATTAGATCTTTAATATATACATATATTTATGTGTATGTATCGTATACATATACAACTATAGATATATAGTTGTATGATAGATGTCCTTTCATATTTAGTTATACAGCATATTAAGAATGATCATAATGACCACAGTGTTGAGGAACTGGGACAACTTTAATTTATAAGTATTCCTCAAGTAAAAATTTTGGAGTCAATCATTAATTTCAATTCACATGTTATCCAAAGTTGTTTGTTTTATTTTATTTTTGGACCATACTTGGTGTTGCTCAGGGTTTACTCTCAGCTATCCCCCTGGATCACCCACATTGGTGCTCAAAGGTGCATATGTGGCACTGAGGAATGAACTGAGGTAATCACATACTAAGCAAGTAAATTCCTTATCCCCTGTCCTATCTCTCTGGGTCTGCTATCAAACATGTTGCTTTAGTACTTTTAATGTATACTGTAGTAGTGTATTTTAATGTAACATTACTTCTTTCTTAGCTTTTTGTATATTTTATATCACCAATCTGATTATTTTTTGATCATTGGAATCATACTAAGCCTATTGTCATGGATAGCTATTTGAGTTTATTCTCATCCAAAATTTGTATATTGATTTCACCTTCCATTGTGACTATACTTAGACATGTGAATTTGGGGAAAGGTTTATGTTATGAGAATGGAATCTTCATGCCTGTGCTGTGGTTATGAAAAGAACCAAAGAGTTCCCTTGCCAGTTATACTATGTAAAAAAAAGTACCGGTGAGCCTTGTATGAACCAGAACGGGAGTTCATATATCATGAAATTTGATATTGTACTTTAGACAATAGAATTTGAGAAATAAGATCCTGTAATTTATAAACCTTCAGTAGATGACAGTCTTTTTTTTTTTTTTTTTTTTTTTTTTTTGAAGATTCCACCTTTTTTTTTTTTGAAAGATGCTAGGTAGAGCTTTGGTTCTACAGTGTTCCAACACGCACCCTCCGCCCAAACCCATCTCCCATCACCAATGACCCCCACCTCCCTCCCCGCTCCCCACCTCAACCACTTGGCGAGTTCTGTATGTCATTTCTTTCCTCTTTATATCTCCTTCCCAACAAACTTTCCTGCTCTTCGTTGACTGTAATGCATTAAAAGACATTACTGTTTCACTATTTTAGTGGACCGCGCGGCCGCTGCGGCCGCGGACCTGGGCTCGAACTGGCTTTGCTCTGTTGATCTGGTCTGAGGCTGTTTCGCAGCGTCCGGACAGCAAACATGGTGGCTAGTGTGGTGGGCGAGTCACATCTGGCTGCTTCCGGGACCCCTCAGAGGCGGCGGGCCCCTCCCCAAAACCCATCTGCCCTCCTCGGGGTTCCATGGTCAGCTAGGCCCGGCGCAGGCCGGCGCCAGCCTCCCCAGCCTTCCGTGAGGCCCCTGTGCTGGCCCGTGGGCAGCTCGCCGGCAGGGCCACCAGGTCCGACAAGATGGAGGGGGAAGGGGCGACCACGCCTCCACTGGCGACTTCCCGGTGATTCCCGCCTCTTGGAGCCGCCTACCTGGGCTCGAACTGGCTTTGCTCTGTTGATCTGGTCTGAGGCCGTTTCGCAGCGTCCGGACAGCAAACATGGTGGCTAGTGTGGTGGGCGAGTCACATCTGGCTGCTTCCGGTACCCCCTCAGAGGCGCGGGCCCCCCTCCCAAAACCCATCTGCCCTCCTCGGGGTTCCATGGTCAGCTAGGCCCGGCGCAGGCCGAGCGCCAGCCTCCCCAGCCTTCCCGTGAGGCCCTGTGCTGGCCGTGGGCAGCTCGCCGGCAGGGCCACCAGGTCCGACAAGATGGAGGGGAAGGGGCGACCACGCCTCCACTGGCGACTTCCCGGTGATTCCCGCCTCTTGGAGCCGCCTACCTGGGCTCGAACTGGCTTTGCTCTGTTGATCTGGTCTGAGGCCGTTTCGCAGCGTCCGGACAGCAAACATGGTGGCTGGTGTGGTGGGCGAGTCACATCTGGCTGCTTCGGGACCCCCTCAGAGGCGACGGGCCCCTCCCAAAACCCATCTGCCCTCCTCGGGGTTCCATGGTCAGCTAGGCCCGGCGCAGGCCGGCGCCAGCCTCCCCAGCCTTCCGTGAGGCCCTGTGCTGGCCCGTGGGCAGCTCGCCGGCAGGGCCACCAGGTCCGACAAGATGGAGGGGGAAGGGCGACCACGCCTCCACTGGCGACTTCCCGGTGATTCCGCCTCTTGGAGCCGCCTACCTGGGCTCGAACTGGCTTTGCTCTGTTGATCTGGTCTGAGGCCGTTTCGCAGCGTCCGGACAGCAAACATGGTGGCTAGTGTGGTGGGCGAGTCACATCTGGCTGCTTCCGGGACCCCCTCAGAGGCGGCGGGCCCCTCCCAAAACCCATCTGCCCTCCTCGGGGTTCCATGGTCAGCTAGGCCCGGCGCAGGCCGGCGCCAGCCTCCCCAGCCTTCCGTGAGGCCCCTGTGCTGGCCCGTGGGCAGCTCGCCGGCAGGGCCACCAGGTCCGACAAGATGGAGGGGGAAGGGGCGACCACGCCTCCACTGGCGACTTCCGGTGATTCCCGCCTCTTGGAGCCGCCTACCTGGGCTCGAACTGGCTTTGCTCTGTTGATCTGGTCTGAGGCCGTTTCGCAGCGTCCGGACAGCAAACATGGTGGCTAGTGTGGTGGGCGGAGTCACATCTGGCTGCTTCGGGACCCCTCAGAGGCGCGGGCCCCCTCCCAAAACCCATCTGCCCTCCTCGGGGTTCCATGGTCAGCTAGGCCCGGCGCGGGCCGGGCGCCAGCCTCCCCAGCCTTCCGTGAGGCCCTGTGCTGGCCCGTGGGCAGCTCGCCGGCAGGGCCACCAGGTCGACAAGATGGGGGGGGAAGGGGCGACCAGTAGATGACAGTCTTACTGTTCTTCTAGATCATTCATGTCTATCTACATATGGATTTTCATGTAATTATCACAATAGAAACTTTGGCTTTGAATTCTTCAAAACCATATTATACACTGATCTCATCAGAGATTAATTGTGTCTTATATTTATATGACATTATATGAGAAAAAATACATACTTTTCAAAAGATGACACATTTTGTACAATTACAATAATCTTATAGATTATTTGCTATTATAGACAATTGCTATATTGTTTTAATGCAAAAAACTACTATCAATATAATTACTCATTAATATTTTAATGTAAATCCTGTTATAAAATGTCATTATTAATGTAGCTTTTCTTTTTTCTTTTCTTAGATTATTCTATAAAATTTCCGTAATTTGTAATAGTTGTCCAGAGTGATTATTTTTTGTTTTGGGGCCACACCCAGTGATTCTCAGGTGTTACTCCCAGTTGTGCATTCAAGGATCACTACAGCAGGCTCAGGAAATCATATGTAATGTTGGAGACTGAGCCTGCGATGAATGAATGTTAGGCAAATGATTTACTTGCTGTACTATCGATCTGGCCCCAGAAAATTCATATTTAATGTAATTTAGTACTAATACAGTGTTAGAATAAGATTGGGCTATAAACATGACAACCAGACATTTATTCCTTTCTTAACATTTCTTTCCATATTATTTTATTTCAAAAGAAAACAATTATGTGAATTATTTTCCAAACAGATACAGAATGATATATCATCTAAATTTGGCAATATTCCATAGAGGTAACTATTTTATGCACCATTCCCTCAACCTTAAAAAGAGTCCACTGCAAGTCGTTCCGTAGAATACACTGTAACACTACAGGGCATTCACTCATTTGTAATATATTAGAAAACCCTGTTGTGTACAGTACACTACTAGTTAGTCATTTTTAGGAGTTCGTAAACTTTTCTATTTTTGATTCTTAGGTTAATATTCATCAATAAATGTTTTTTTGGAGGTGTTTAAAAGAGTTTGCCTCCCGCTCGGCAAGCCTGGCAAGCTTCTCGTGTTGTATATGTATATGATATGCCAAATTCCAGTAACAATTATATTAGGTCATTCCCATGACCTAATATAATGGTTTGAGGCTCTTTATGTTCCTGTAGCAAGCCGATGCCCCTGGCTCTACTGGCATGAGACAGGACATATGGAGATATTACTGGTGCCCGCACTAGCAAATAGATGATCAATGGGAAGATCGTGATCGTGATTGTGATCGTGAGGTTAATATTCCCTAGGTCATTTGGTCCGCTCTTTGAAAGGACCAGAAGTGAACACTTCACTGTAACATAGCACATCCATCAGGTAATCTAATCAAGCTATGGCTCACAAATGACTAGTTGCATTAGAGATTATTACTTAGATAGTGAAATAACGCAGTTAATAATAGAAAAAGATATTGTTACTTTTTTTTCTAGTTGTTCATCAATTTGCTTGAGTGGGTGCCAGTAACATCTCCATTAGTTGGGAATAACATCCATTATTGTTACTGTTTTTGGCATATTGAATACACCATGGGTAGCTTGCCAGGCTCTGCTGTGGCTCTGGGTTCATCCCAGGGAGCATAGTCTCTTTCTATGTGAGACCATCAACCATCCAGGACCCAGGGGGCAGAGCCCTGGGTATAGACAAGCCTGTCTCCTGCTTGCCACCTGTTGACACAGTTGGGCACTGCGACTACATCTGTAACACCTCAAGGGGCAATAGGAAAAGATATTAAGCAAACAAAATATACTAGGAAATATGATATAGACGAGAAAATATATTTGATAAGTCATATAAAGAAGAATTTATGAATCATCAGATATTGTATAAATAGAGGAGACAGATTATTGGATACAGAATTATAAAATAACTACAATAAAATGTTGATACCATACTGGACCTGAAGAGATATCTCAGTGGCAAATTTTTTTAGCCAAATTTTCATCTTGTGTATTCATACTCTTTAGTCATCTCCACTTTTGCTCTCAACATTTTATCATCCATAATTTCTCTGGAATACTGTGAAAAAATCCAGAATCTTGAGGTTAGAAGATAAATTTTTTCTCCCTGTTTTCACATCACTGTATCACTGTATCACTGTCTTCCTGTTCATCATCGAGCGGGCACCAGTAACATCTCCATATGACCTGTCTCATGCAAGTAGAGCCCAAGGACACCTGCTTGCTCCAGGAACATAAAGAGCCTTAAACCGTTCCATCAGGTCATGGGAATGAGGTCTATAATTGTTACTGGTATCTGGCATATCAAATATGACACGGATAGCTTGCTAGGCTCTGCCGTGCAGTTAGCATACTCTTGTAGTCATCTCAAAATCCAGAATTTATTGATGAACCGTGAGGCCGCAAGAGGCCGTGTGAGCCGGGTTGTGATAGGCTGGTCTGCTGGGCGGAGTTCTGATGAGGGGGAAGTTCGGATGTGGAAAATGGAGGTCCTCATGGAGTGGGGGTCGTCTGGCTTGTTGTGAGGCTCTGCTGGGAGCAGTAATATTTCTTCCAATTGTTAGAGAAAGAAATTCCATAACTTTGTGCAATAATAATAGGCAATAATAATAGACAATAATAGGCAGTAGAAAGAATGTCTAAGTAGAAAATAATTATCAGGTGGTATGTTTAGCTTATTTGATGCACTTTTTGTTAATTGTAAAATCACAGTAAGTTGCCATATTGCATGGAAAAATTGTGAAAGCTTCATTTCACATTGGTAGTACTACAGAGATGACATTATTGCTATTTTATAAATTAGAAATTATTTTATAAATTAGAAATTATTTTAAAATTACCATAAATATTCTACCCACCCCTCTGAGAGAGCCCCACAAAGTAATGAGAATATAGCGCCCGCATGGCAGAGCCTGGCAAGCTGTCCGATGCATGTTCGATATGCCAAATCCAGTAAGAGAAATGTTTATTTTCCTGACCCCGAAAGAGCTCTTAATATGGCAGCAGTAAGAAAGGCAAACAAGCAGTGCCTGATAAAATTTCATGGCCATCCTAGGCTGCCAAAACGAAGAAGGACTAAAATGACTGTCTGTACTTTCAATGCACGTATGCTGGCATCGGAAGCATATATTGAGGATCTGATGCTGCAAGCGCAAAAGATCAAGTACGACATCATTGGTCTGACTGAGACGAGGAGGCGTCAGTTTCATCATGCTGTATTTGACAACGGAGAAGAATTGTTCCTTGGAACATGTGACGAAAGAGGCGCCCTGTGGCGTTGGTGTCCTTGTCAACATGAACATAGCAGTAAACATTGATTCATTTGAATGCCTAACAAACCGAATAGGACGATTACACTTGAAGAGATGTGGCCCACTGCCAGCAATTTCTATCTTCATTGTCTACACCCCAACATCCACATACAAAGAAGATGAAATTGAGAAGTTCTACATGGAATTGGAGGAGTTCTATAAAAAGATCACACCTTCTACAAGATCATAGTCGGTGATTTTAATGCCAAGATAGGACCAAGAAGATCGGCTGAAGAACTCCACATCAGGACCCATGGCCTAGAATGGAACGAACAGGGTGAGAGACTATCTGAGTTCATCATATCCACCAAGACCATTCATGGGAACTCACAGTTCCAGAAAGCTGAAGCGAAACGTTGGACATGGGAATCTCCTGGCGGACAGTTCCACAATGAAATTGACCACATCATCTTCAATCGACGGTTTTGTCTGACCGATGTAGCTGTCGTCCCCAAATTCCAAACAGGATCGGACCACCGTCTCCTTCGTGCAAAATTCTACTTCCCGCAACGGGGAGAAAAGGCTGCAAAGTTTAAGAAGAGAACTCCCAGAACGACCACCAACTGGGAACTCTTTGGCACCATTGCAGCAACATGGGAAGATACCATCATTGGCGACATCGATGAAGAATAAAACCGACTGGTTCAGCACCTCCATGATTGTGCGAAGAATGCTGAGAGAGAGAGAGAAAGACACAAAAGGACGCTTGTCTTCAGAAACTCTTGAGCTCATTCGCCAACGTGGCAAGGCATGAGCCTCTGGAGACCAAATGCTAACGTCCAAGCTTGCTAAACGGTACAGAGAAGTGATAAAAGAAGACCTCAAAGACAGAAGAGCAGAAATACTGGAAGATGCAGCAGAAGCCGGGAAAAGCATTCGCACTGCCCGCCTGTCCTTCGCCAACTATAAGACCAAGATGACTGCCCTCCGACGCCCTGATGGATCTATCACATCTTCCAGAAAGGCAATGGAGAAGATTATCCATGACTTCTACTCAAATCTCTTTGATAGCCACATCCACCTGCCCACATACCAAATTCCACAGGATGGATATGTCATTCCCAACGTTCTCCCTTCTGAAATCCGACATGGCATCTCATCAGTAAAGAAGGGAACAGCACCAGGCCCAGACAAAGTCAGACCCAAACACCTGAAGAATCTGCCATCAGTACTCATCAATACACTAGCTCGGCTCTTCACACGCTTCCTGTCCAAATGAAAGGTGCCCTCCCAATGGAAAACCAACAGGACAGTTCTACTGTTCAAGAAGGGGGACATTCCACGACATCGGCAACTATCGCCCCATCTGCCTGTTGTCCGTCATCTACAAGCTGTTTACATGAGTCATCCTGAACAGGATTAGCAGAACACTAGATGAAGGACAACCATGAGAGCAAGCAGGCTTCCAGAAAGGATTCAGCACAATCGACCACATCCACACAGTAACCAAGCTCATTGAGGTTTGTAGGGAGTACAAGATGCTGCTCTGTCTCACGTTCATTGATTTACAGAAAGCCTTTGATTCTGTGGAGACTGAAGCAGTCATCGAAGCCCTAGCCAAACAGGGGTGTTCAAACCCAATACATCAAGATCCTTCGTGAGCTATTACGGATTCACCACCAGGATCTCACCATTCTACAAAGAAGTGATCATTAATGTGAAAAGAGGGATTCAACAGGGTGATACCATTTCACCAAAACTCTTCAGTGCCACCCTCTAGAACATCATGCGACAATTAGAATGGGAAGGAATGGGAGTGAAGATAGATGGTCGGCAACTACACCACCTCCGCTTCGCTGATGACATCGTTCTAATAACACCAAACATTATCCAAGCGGCACAAATGCTGGCTGACTTCGACCAAGAATATGGAAAGATAGGTCTACAGCTGAATCTAAAGAAAACAATGTTCTTGAAGAATGAACTAGTTCCTGAGACCCTATTCACTCTCAATGGAACAAACATCTCTGAATGCAGCAGTTATGTGTACCTAGGCTCGAGAAGTCAACATGATGAACAACCTAAAATCTGAGCTGCGCAGGATGAAGAGAGCGGCATGGAATGCCTTCAAAGGCATCAAAGAAATAGCTAAAAAGGACAAAGAACCTCCGGATCCGGGCACATCTCTTTGACTCCACCGTTCTCCCTGCATTAACATACGCCTCAGAGACCTGGGCCCTAAGAAAGCAGGATGAGAATGCTATTCGGTCTCCCAGAGAGGAATCGAAAGAGCTATGCTCAGAATATCACGCCTCACTCAAGTGAGAGAAGGAATCTGGAGTTCTGACCTCTGTCGCTATTCCAGAATCAGGGACGCTCTCATTTGCCAAGGCATCAGAAAATCAGATGGGCTGGACATGTAATGCGATTTGGAGACAACCGCTGGACTAGAGCCGTTACCGACTGGATCCACAGGATGTCAAAAGATCACATGGCCGCCCACCTACAAGATGGTCTGACTTCCTTGTAAAGACCCTGAAGGAATGGTTTGAGGCTCTTCGTATTCCTAAATCAACCAGATGCCATTGGACTACATTGGCACGTGATAGTGTCCAATGGAAATGTTACTGGCGCCTGCTCGATCAAATTGATGAATAACGGGATTCAAGTGATCAAGTGAGCAAATTAGATGAGAAAACTGAGGTTAATTTTATACAATCAAAGTTCTGCTGGCCTGACCACACACAATTGTATTTATGTACCTGTCTCTTCATCTGTCAGGGATTCTCAGAAAATGTTACAAACCCGGATGGCTAATGTTTGCTTCTTCATTGAATTTTGTTGTGAATGAAATAGCACTCACATTTTCAGGTCTGTGCCTCATTTGCAATCAGTTTTCTTCTTGCCATCTCAGCATATTTTTTATTCTTCACTAACCACTGGAATAACATTTCTGAGAAAAGCAAAGGTAATAGCCGTAAAAAGTAAAGAATTTAAAATAACTTAGTTGATAACAGGAAAAATGAGTATCTGAATGGAAGGTGTAAATTTCAACCATTGACAAGATTGACTTAAAGGAGAAACAACGAAAGACAGTTATCTAAAACATCCTGACTGTTATAAATCCTTCAAAAGCATTCAACTACAGCTCTTTGGAAATATTTTGCTAACAGTCCCCTATAGCATCAACTGTGTGGTTGTCACATTTTGGATGGTAATATGTTTGATGGAAAGACGCCAACAGACAGAGTGTAATATGCTTTAATGGCAAAAGACATGGAAACTTCAAAATATAATTATAGAATTCCAGCCAGAATTGGCTTCTACACTTTCTCAAAGTTCTCTATGGATAATGGAATACAAGGACTTCAATGTGGAATAAAGATTTTATCAGGTACAACATTTTTGAATATACTAACAACATCTCTCATTTTCTGCTGAATTTTCTAGGGTTAGTCTCTTTTTGGGGAGTTGGTTTCATCAGGTCAACACCAACAAAACCATGCTTGTTTCATGAGATCCAGAAATAACAGGTGAACTGGAAGTCATATGTTGAAGAGGGTCTAATTAAGGTTTAGATGTGGAAAGTCTGAGGGTTTCTTTGAAAGGCGAAGATAGAAAAATTTAATGTAGCAAACTTTATGAAAAATATATTTGCAATCAATGTATTGCTATAAATGTCTTTCAAATTTCATATTTTCATTTTTATTGAAATATATATATATGTATATACATACATATATATTCAATGTGGGGACTCTCATCCAAGTCCCCACAATTCATTTGTGCTGCTAATCTCCAGTGAGATGTTTGGAGGTAGAATATTTGTAATGTAATTAAATCATAAAAGTGACACTATCAAGGGCTGAGATTAATATCTTTGTAAAGAAGATCTCAGAATGCTTCTTTGCTCCTTCTCCCTTGATGTGACGTAGGAGAGACAGTTTCTACTAGCCAGGAAGGAGGATTCAATTCTCACTAGCCTCAGAACTCTTAGTAATACATTTTCATTGTTTATACACCACTAAGTCTATAGCATTTTATTAAAGTAGCATGAATGAAGACTATGTCTAAGAGTTCCTTGTCAAATAGGAATAAAGGAATATTAATGAGATGCAAAGTTATTACTGTCTGTGTAGAGGAATTTGTGACAAGAATCTTGCTTCTGTTAAATACACTTGAAAGGGAAAATGATTTTAGTTTGACCTCATGGCAATATTGTGACAATATAATCTTGTATGGAAGATTGATCACTGTTCATTATCAGTAGCATCGTGTCTGTAACTAGAGTCTAAGACTGACCCATCTGTACTGATGAACTAGGAAATAGTCTTTCTAATTAACTGAGGTCCTACAGATTTCACTACAGAAAGAGAAAAGGTGCTCCTTTCTACCCCCCCATAATAATATGAGCAGTATCATGTTTCAACATTGATTGATCCCCTCATAACCACTTTACTGAAATTGTAGAGATTTACAGTATATAAATATACACATAAAATAATGATTATAAGTGCCCTGGAACAGAGGAGTTTGAACTGAGTGGGCCCATTTTTATTTAGATTACTTCCTTGTTCTTCTAGTCACCTCTCATCTCATGCATTTATTGATGAACCTCATGGCTGCTTGGTATCATGGACCAGGCTTGTGATCAACTCTTCTGCTGAGTGGAGCTCTACAAACTGGGGAGTCCAGATGGGGAAAATGGAGGCCCTCATAGTATGGGGGTTCCTCTGGCTTCTTGCGAGCTCTGCTGGAATGGCAGACCAGGGCTAGAACTTCGCCTTCCCTCCGGGCACCGCGTGATCAACTGGGCACAGGGAGAGCTGGTAGCAGCTCTGCCCCGTGTATGTGAGTCTCTGGATCAGCATACTTGGGCTGGGCTTGAAAAAGACTGCAGCAGGATGGGTCTCTGGTGAGCCGGGTTTGTGATCAGCTCTTCCGCTGGGTGGAGCTCTTATGAACTGGGGAGTCCAGATTTGGAAAATGGAATCCCTCATGGTATGGGTTTCCTCTGGCTTCTTGCAAGGCTTTTTAGAGATAATTCGATTCCTCTTCAGAGGGAACAAGGGACGCCGCCAGGTGTGTGCTTACATAGGCAGGAAAGGGTGTGTCAATGCGGGCAGCTGAGTCTTGCCTTACTCTTGTGGGAACCACCTTCTCCAGCACATTGAGGGCTGAGCATTACGCGGGCTCTGGAGTGGGTCCTTCTCGAGGGGCCCTGGCCAGCAGCCCTCGGCAAGAATGAGGAAGACCTAGATCTTGCCGGATTTCATCCCTGTGGGAGGAGGATGGACTTGGGAAAAGCTTCTGCCTTATGGCTGCTGAGAAAGAGAAAAAAAGGAAGACACCAATGCAGCGGGCAGCATGGCAGAGCCTGGCAAGCTACCCATGTCGTATTTGATATGCCAAGTACAGTAACAATTATAGACCTCATTCCCATGACCTGATGGAATGGTTTGAGGCTTTTTTGTTCCTGGAGCGAGCAGATGCCCTTGGGCTACGCTATCATGTGACAGTACGTATGGAGATGTTACTGGTGTCACTCGAGAAAATCGATGAACAACGGAAGACAAGTGATACAAGTGATACTTCCTTGTTACAGTTTTCTCCCACTAATTCAGCTATCTTCAGATGATATGAACTCATGGAAAAGAAAGCCAGTCTCTATGCTAAATTGGGATTTTGACTTTGAGTTAGTTAACCATCTTGATATCCCACACACCAAAACACATCTAAGGTCAACAGATCAAAGGCTAATATAAAGCCTAGATCAGTATAAAGCAAGTGTATAAGTCTTTTTTAGGTTTAGTATATAAAATATTTAATTTTAAGTATTGATTTTTTTTTGCTTTTTTTGGTCACACTCGGCAATGCTCAGGGGTTTCTCCTGGCTCTGCACTCAGGAACCACTCCTGGCAGTGCTCAGGGGACCATATGGGATGCCAGGGATTGAACCCGGGTTGGCATAGGCCAGCCGCATGCAAGATAAACACCCTACCCACTGGGCTATCGCTCCGGCCCCTAAGTATTGATTTTAGCAACAAGGGTTAGTTGTATCCTTTAAAGGAATAATTAAAATCCTAATTTAAAACCCAAATTTAATCTATCCAGACTATAGGTTACACACATAAATATATACACATATAAGTGCACACACACTGAAAGATTTATTGCAAGGAATTGGCTGACATGATTATGGGGAATGTCCAAAGCACAAAGAAATTAATGTTATATCTTGAGGCAGAATTTTTTTCTATGAAAAACCTCCATTATATGTTTAAGTCAATGAATTGTTTTATTATTTTTTTTCTTTTTTCTAATTTTAGTTAAGCCCATCTTGCAGTCTCTGTGCGAGGGCTTACTCCTGGCACTATGGAATTATATGTATTACCAAGAATCAAAACAGGATTAACCATAGATAAGGCAAATGCCTTAATACCTGTACTATTTCTATGGCCCTATTTTAGCTTTATTAAAAATCAACAGATGTGATCTTAAACCACATTGGCAAAATATGTTCATTGCAACACCTAGACTAGTGCTTGGAGGAGTGATATGCACTTAGCCATGTCACTAATTTAGCCAAACTGAAACATAAAGCTCCTCATCAGAGAATGTAAATAAGTTTCAGACATAATGTCAAATATCATTATAAAAGAGTAAATCATTCACCGTGGTGAATAATTCATTTTGGTGGCAACAACTAGATTTTCTTGGTATTCTGATGACTGGTCTGTACTAATAGTATTCTGGAAATTGAAAAATGTCTGTTGGAAATTTACTGGGAAAAAAAGAATGTTTCTCTTAAGCTTGAAAACCAATTACAGTAGATAGGTTCTTAATCCATCTGTGGGTAGAATTCGGCTATTTTCCTTCTGAATCCAAAATTTATCTCCTGGATACCATAAACCCACAACAACCCTAGAGCAATTTTTTTTTAATCAGAATTTTCCTTTTTTTTTTTTTTTTTGGCCTTGTTTCCATTGATAGAATTCTGGACTAGAATGCACTGTGAAGCAGAAAGTGCAAGATGTATAGTGCAAAATTCCCTAATATCTCCTTCATTGTCTATAATATTGCTTGTGCAGGTATGTAGGAAATAATTCTGTGGGGCATATTATAGTGTTTAGAGTCTCTGTAGTTGCAGAGCTGAGTAGCAATAATGATCTGTGTAGCTCAGTATTAGAATTGGTAGTAATACAGATATGTGTAGGATGTTGGTGTTCTCAGGAGAAAACTAAGCTATGATCATGTTTGGAAGGGAGGAAGAAAGGAAGAGAGGAAGACATGAAGGGAATAGTAAGAAGAAAGGATGGTCATGAGAGGTGAAGAGAAGAGGAAAGAAGGGAAAGAAATAAAACACAACATTCTTTGCTATACTCTCCTAATACAGGACATTAAGGGACCCTAAAACCAGGTTAAATTACTCTTCATCACAGATCTGGACAGTATATGCTTTTGGCAAACTAATTATCTTTCAGAGAACTCTTGGTAGAGCATTTAGGAGTGCAGATTTTCTAAAAAGAGCAAAGCAATCATTGTATCAATGTGTATTATTTGATGCTATTATCTAACAGGCAGATAAGTAGAAATTTCAAGTAGGCAGAGAGTTGTATTCAATGCCCCGGACTTTGAGTATGTTTAATTGATTAAACAAGGCAACAGTAGCTAGCTATATTTGGTGAATAGAGGGAAGGGCAGGAAGTATAGCTAGGGGGCTTCTTCTCTGTGGCTTTGGATGCTTTGTAGTGACTAGGTATAGAGGAAGAATGTTCAAGGAGGTAATAGATTATGGTCTTCATTAAAAGATTTTAGTGTACAACTGTGGAGATATAGTTAAGAGTTCATAACCATAGAAAGGAAGTGATGGAAATGGTATATAAAAGAACAATAATTGAAAGATAATGGAAGAGTTTAATGAAATGAATTTTTTGGTAAAAAAAAGTTCATAAAAATTTTAATTATCTTTCTCTCCTAAACATTTTGTGCAATCCCAATTAGTAGAGTCTCTATTGATACTATGATTGATGATGTATAAAAAATCAAACGTTATTTAAATCAGCTAGAAGTCAGATAACTATTATGTTTTTGTTGTTTAGAAGAAATTTAAAATAAAAACTGTTAATTTATTTAAAGAGTCTTACTTAACAATGAACAACACTACCGAGGAGTCTACAGTATATAGGAAATATGTGTTAATGCATTTTCTGATTTCAGTGAAATTACAAAACTCCTCTAAGTATCATGGATCATGTAGCTAATGATTGTGCCTGGGGCACGCAGTTGGTAGAAAATGCAGACTGTGCTAGGCGGGCAGTGTGCTCACACCAGGCAAGTCAAGTAACAGTTTTTTTTTCTTGCTGCTTCAGCAGAGCAAGAGGGATATTTCCCATACAAAATTCTTTGTATCTTCTATTATTAGGAATGCGTTCCATACTCCCACCAGTATATTTAGGGGTCCTTTAGAAATACTTACTTTGGAAATTGGAAGTTCCTGTAAACATTTTACAATATGAACTTTCTTCTAATTATTTTTTTACTGGACTTTCCAAATAGAAAAATAGTATATCTCCTTTTGTAAAGCTTCAAAATTGAGATACAGATGAGCAAACAACATATATTGAGCCACAGAGGTATTAAATATTAAAACCAGAATCAAATAAAATTCCCAAAACTAGTTTTCTTAGGGTTATAAGTCATTCTTAGGAATCTCTTAGGAGCAGTATTCTTATTTCTCTAGTGAATTGCAAAAAGCAAGTGAACTTCAAAAAACAAAATTACAAGCTAATAAAACCACATCATAGAAACTCTCCTCAGTGTTCACAAGGAAAACACTTCAAAAACTACTGTAGGTTAGCAGTAAGTCTTTAATCAATTAATTAATTAATTAATAAGGATCAAGCAACCGATGGTGTTTAGGGGTGAGGATGGATTTTTTGGAAGCCATTTCTGTGGTGTGAGCTTGCTGCTTTAGTTTCCCTGCTCATCGATGCTTAGGCCTTGTGGTGCTGGGTCTGAGGTCATGCCAGATATGTGCTATCACTTGAGCTATCTTTATTGTCCAATTAATTTATTGTAGTTTATCATTTGATGGATAAAAAAGAGCAGGCCAGTAGGTCAGATGGTGGATTCAGGTGCTCTAAAATCCCCCTTGTGCATGATCACGGGATCATTTTTTCTTTATTTTTAACAGAAAAAGAATAGAGAAGTAGTAAACATATTTTTTTGCATTTCAAGTTTTTTTAAAAAAATATTTTATTATAGTACCATGATATATACAATGACAAAGATGTTCATAAGATGTTCATATTTGGGTTTCGCTCATACAGTGTTCCAGCACCCATCCCCTCCACCAGTGCCCATTTCCCACCACCAATGTCCCCGATTCCCTCCCCACTCCCTTAGCCTGACTCCATGGCAGGTTCTTTTTTTCCTTTTTCTCTCATTCTCTTTCTCTTTTCCTTCACTTCCACATTGTGTATTAATGTATACATAAAGAGGTTGTCATGTGTATCTTTTGCCTGTACTTAGTGCTCAGTTCTAGGTTGGTATTAGCACTTTCAACAATTATTAGCACACTGTTCCATTCTCTGTCTTACCTAGTCTCTGACTCCCACACGTTTGTGATAATTTTTACCTTTGACAATACCTCCTGATCCATGTTTCACCTGACATTGGATATTGGTATCAATATGATCGATTCCGATCACGATCTTCCCGTGATCATCTATTTGCTAGCGGGCACAGTATCCCAATGTCCTGTCTCATCCAGTAGCCAGGGGCATCTGCTACAAACATAAGAGCCTCAAACATATATTAGCATGGAGACCTATAATGTTACTGATTTGCATATCATATACAACAGAGAAGCTTGCCAGGCTTGCCGCAAGCAAACTCTTTTAAACACCTCCAAATAAAAGCATTTATTGTGAACCGGCTGTGTGGGCTGGTCTGCTGGGTGGAATTCTGATGAGAGGAAGTCCAGAAGTGGAAAATACGGCGCCGCGGAGTGAGGAGGGGTGGTCTGGCTTTTGTGAGGCTCTGCCGAGTGGTGGGCCAGGCTAGAACCCGGCCATGCCTCCCGACTGCCTCATGAATGGCTTTGCACAGGAGAGCAAGGAACAGCTCGCCCCATGTGAAGTCTCTGGACCAGATCCTGGCCGGTTGAGGAAAAGCTGAGGCAGGGTGAGTGTCGGTGATCCGGGCTGTGATGGGCTGGTCTGCTGGGTGGAGTTCTGATGAGAGGGAAGTCAGAAGTGGAAAATGGCGGCGCCGCAGAGTGAGGAGGGGTGGTCTGGCTTGTTGTGAGGCTCTGCCGAGGGGTGGCCAGGGCTAGAACCTGCCATGCCTCCCGACTGCCTCATGAACGGCTGTGCACAGGGAGACAAGGAACAGCTCTGCCCCATGTTGAGAGTCTCTGGACCCATCATAATATGTACATATATATTTATGTCATGCAAATAAATGCAGTCATTCTATATCTGTCTCTCTCCTTCTGGCTAATTTCACTCAACATGATCCTCTCCATGTCCTTTCATTTATAGGCAAATTTCATAACTTCATTTTTCCTAACAGCTGCATAGTATTTCCATTGTGTAGATGTACCAAAGCTTCTTTGTCCAGTCATCGATTCTAGGGCACTCTGATTTTTTCCAGATTCTGGCTATTGTGAATAATGCTGCTATGAACATAAAAGTAGGGATGGTGTTTACGCTGCATGTTTTTGGCTTCCCAGGGTATATTTCCAGGAGTGGTATGACTGGGTCAAATGGCAGTTCAATTTCTAGTCTTTGGAGGAATGTCCATATTGTTTTAAAAAAAAAAGCTGTACCAGTCGACATTCCCACCAACAATGGATGAGTGTCCCCCCTTTCCCCTCATCCATGCCAGCACTTACTGTTCTTGGTCTTTTGGATATGTGCCAATCTCTGTGGTGTGAGATCATATCTCATTGTTGTAATGGTTTGCATCTCTCTGATGATTAGTGATGATGAGCATTTTTTCATATGCCTTTTGGTTATTCAAATTTCTTCCCTTGTTGAAGTTTCTGTTCATTTCTTCTCTTCATTATTTGATGGGGTTGGCCGTTTTCTTTTGTAAAGTTCTACCAGTGCATAATATTTCCTGGCTATTAACCCTTTGTCTGATGGGTATTGGGTGAATATTCTTTCACATTCTGTGGACTGTCTTTGTATGTTGGTCACTGTTTCTTTTGAGGTGAAGAAATTTTTATTTTCATGTAGTCCCATATGTTTTTCTTTTCTTCTAGTTGCTTTGTTAGTGATGTTTCACCTTTGAAGATGCCTTTAGCTTCAATGTTGTGGAGGGTTTCCCCTATATTTTCTTCAATGTTCTTTATGGATTCAAGTCTGATATTGAGATCTTTAATTTATTTTGATCTGATTTTTTGCATGGTGTTAGACAGATCCAAATTAATTTTTTTTATATTGCTGTCCAGTTTTTCCAACACCACTTGTTGAACAGGCTTTCCTTACTCCATTTTGGACTCCTTGCATCTTTATCAAAGATTAAATGATCATGTGTCGGGCGCCCGCGGGTCCCCGACAGTGCTGGGAAGCGGTTCCCTTCTACCTCGGCAACGAGGAATGGATGAACACTCAGGAATCCGATCGGTTTTAAAAGGTTTTACTTATCACAGGCTCAGGCATACAAACAGCAAAAGGAAAAACCCGATGCTTAGGATTCCAGGCTAGAACCCCAGCCACGTGTAGGCCAAGATGGCGACCCACCACGGTAAAACTCCAAGGGGAATAAACGCTCAGCGAATCCCCCGGGAAGAAGAAGCCCGGGAGAGCGGAACGCAAGTTTATACCCCCTCAACTCAGACCTTCCTCCCATTGTTATGGAAAGCAGGGAGGGTCCAATGCCCTTAGGTAGTCCCTCCCTGCATCTCACCTAGGGCCTTTACTGTGCTAATGTTTTGAGCCGGGAAGGCCTTTGAAATGTAGAGAAGGGGGTTTCTGAGATGGCATGTCACTGTACCAAAGATCAACACCAACCAGTTAAATATTTCCAAGCCTCACAAGTCTCCTCTACTTCATTGTAGTTTTATATTTTATCAGGGAGCCATGCTTGTTTGTTTGGAAGCAAACAGCATTTCTCTCTGGTCTAATTACTTAGGTGTCCTTACGTGCCAGGCTAATATGCTGGTAAGATCTAGCTAGTCCCACGATGATTGTGATAGCATGGGAGAATATTTATACCAGCTAGTACAGCATACATGGTCGGATAAACTGCCACATTTAGACTACCCCCTTATCTAGGAGTGATCTGCGGGAGGCAATCCAGAGCAGATGCAGCGGCCCTAGGGTCCTGCAACAACCATGTGTTTGAGCTTGGGTGTCAGGATACTCAACTTTATTCCATAGGTCACCAGGTCTGTTATTATTCCAATTCCATGCTGTTTTAATTACTACTGCCTTGTAGTACAGTTTGAAGTTAGGAAAGGTGATGCCTCCCATCTTCCTTTTTCCAAAGGATTGCTTTAGCTATCTGTGGGGGTTTATTGTTCCATTCAAATTTCAGGAGTGTTTGGTCAATTTCTTTGAAGAATGTTAATGGGTATCCTTATAGGAACTGCATTGAATATGTACAAAGCTCTAGGGTTATTACCATTTGACAATGTTGATTCTCTCCATCTTTGAGCAGGGAATGTGTTTCAATTTCCTTGTGTCCTCTTCTATTTAGTGCAGCAGTGTCTTGTAGTTTTCTCTGTATAGGTCCTTAGCACACTTGGTTGAGCTGATTCCTATGTATTTGATTTTCTGTGGCACAATTGTGAATGGAATAGTTTCCCTTGATATCCCTTTCTTCTATTTTGTTATTCATATATAGGAAGGCCACTGACTTTTTGGGTGTTGATTTTTTATCATGCCACTCTGCTATATGTGTCTATTGTTTCTAGGAGTTTTTTTGGTAGAGAGTTTAGTGTTGCAGGACTCCTCTAAGAGCCTCTGCATCTGCTCTGAATTGCCTCCTGCAAATCACTTCTTAGATAAGGGGGGTAGTCTAAATGTGGCAGTTTAACTGACCATGTATTCTGTACTAGCTGGTATAAATATTCTCTCATGCTGCCACAATCATCATGGGACCAGCTAGATCTTACCAGCATATTTGCCTGGCCACGTTGGATCCCTAAGTAATTAGACCAGAGATAAATGCTGTTTGCCTCCAAGCAAGCAAGCATGGCTCCCTGTTAACTCAAAGGCAACTAAAATACAAAACTACCATGAAGTAGACAAGATTTTTGAAGGCTTGGAGAAATATTTAACTGGCATTAGTATTAGTCTTTGGTACAGAGACATCATATCAGAAACCCCCTTCTCTACCCTATAAAGGCTTTTCGAGGCAGATCTTGGCTCAAGACATTAGCATATAAAAAGACATTAGGTGAGGTGCTGGGAGAAGTTACCTGAGAGCATTTGACCCTCCCTGCCAGGGGAAGTTACATTTAGCTTACAGCTCCCCCAGCTCTGCTAGGAGGCTTTGAATTAACTCTGGGCCCTTGTAAACAGCCAGAAGGTCTCCCTTAAGTTGCTACATTCTATAGAGCTATTTTACTGTTTTCATCTCTAGATAGCCCAGCCCAGAATGGGCTGAGCTGGGGAGTTTGGGCGGATTTCTAGCTATAAAATATGCTGTAAGAAGAAAGAAGCTCTCTTTTTTCACCCTTTTCTGCCATTTTGGCTTCCCTTGGAGTTTTGCTTCTCCGTCCTCTTCATTTCTGTTGGGCCTCAACACATGGTGGCAGCCATCTTCGCCTACATCTGGCTGGGGCCTAGCTGGGAACCCAGAGTCCAGAGGTTTCCCTGCTCTTGGATTGAATATTGGAACCTGTGATAGTAAAGTCCTTTTCAAACTGCATTGGATTGCTGAGTCTTCATCCATTCCCTGCAGGCTTCGGAGGTAGAAGGGAACTCGCTTCCGGCACTGTTGGGGACCCCGGGGCATCCCCAACAGTTTAGGATTCTCTAGGTATAAAACCATGTCATCTGAAAATAATGATAGCTTGAATTCCTCCTTTCCTATCTGGATGCCCTAATGTTCATTTCTTATCTGATTGCTATGGCGAGTACTTCCATTACTATATTGAATAAAATAGGTTAGAGTGAGCAACCTTGTCTTGTCCCTGATCTTAGGGAAGGCTTTCAATTTTTCCCTCTTGAGAATGATTTTTATTTTTTTATTTTTTTCTCTTATTGATATGATGTATTATGTTGATCGACTTGCGGATGTTGGACCATCTTTGCATTCCCGGGATTAATCCTACTTGGTCATGACATATAATCTTTCTCATAAGTCTTTGGATTCTATTTTATAGTATTTTTTGGGCAGATATTAGCATCTGTGTTCATCAGGGTGATTGGTCTGTAGTTTTCTTTTTTGTGTTGTCTCTCCCTGCTTTGGGTATCGGGGTGATATGTGCCTCGTAGAAGCTGTTTGGGAGTGTTTCTGTTTCTTCTATTTCCTGGAAGAGCTTGAAAAGGACTGGCAGTAGGTCCTCCTTAAAGGTTTGGTAGAATTCACTAGTGAATTCATCTGTACCCTGGTTTTTGTGTTTGGGCAGAATTTTAATTACTGTTTTCAATTTCCTCAATGGTGGTAGACTTATTCAGGTGTTGTAGGTCTTTATGTTTCAGCTGTGGGAGGTTATAGGACTTTAAGAATTTGCCATTTCTTCTAGATTCTCATGTATTACAGCATACAGACTCTCAAATTAATATCTGATGATCTTTGGATTTCTGTGGTTTCTGTCGTGAAGTCACCATTTTCATGTTCTATCTTGGAAAATGTTCCATGAGCATTGGAGGAAAAATGTGTATTCAGTTTTTTTGGCATGAAAACCCCATATATATCCACTAGCTCTCTTTCTTCCATTTCTTCCTTCAGGGCCAATATTTCCTTGTTGAGTTTCAGTCTTGTCAATCTACCCATAGTTGATAGAGCAGTGTTGAAGTCTCCAACTATTATTGTGCTACTGTTAATGTCTTCTTTGTGGTCTATTAACAATTCTTTTAAGTTTTTTTGTTGGCCCACAAGTTGGGTGCATATATTCTTAGTATTGTAATTTCTTCCTGGTATCCATACCCTTAATTAAAATGAAATGACCTTCATTGTCTCTTCTAACCTTTTTCAGCCTGAAGTCTATATTAGCTGATACTAGTATGGCCATACCAGCCTTTCCGGAGGAGTTCTTTGCATGGAGAATTGTCTTCCAACCTTTGACTTTGAGTCTGTGTTTGCTCTGATTATCCAGATGTGTTTCTTGTAGACAGCAGAATATTGGGTTCAATTTTTTAATCCATGTTGCCACTCTGTCTCTTAATTGGTGCATTTAGACTGTTGACATTGAGAGAGATTATTGTCATCGGATTTTGTGCCATCTTTCTGTTTACACTTGTTGTGCTTTGGGTTTTGTCTTATTTTACAGTAGACTCTTCAACCTTCTTTTAATTCAGTTTTGAGTCCGTGAAGTTCCTGAGTTGTTGCTTATTCTTGAAGTTGTGTATCTTTCCTTCATATTTTGTGAGTCTGGCCAGGTAAAGAATTCTTGGTGAGGCCTGCAGTTCATTGAGCCTTTTCACAATTGTTTTCGGGCTTGGAGTGTTTCATCAGAGAAGTCTGCTGTAAATCTTAGGGATATTCCTTTGTTGGCAATTTCCTTTGATCTTGCTACTTTCAGTATTCTAACTCTATCTATAGTTTTTGTCATTCTAATTAAGATATGTCTTGGGTATTTTTTGGGGTTTCTTTTAGCTGGTATCCTTTGACCTCCTGAGACTGGAGGCAAGCATTCTTTAGTTCCACGAACTTCTCAGCAATGATGCCTTTGACAGTTTCTTCTTCATCAGGGTTTTCTTCTTGCCCTTCTGACACCCCAATGATCCACATGTTATTCATTTTGGCTTCATCACGATTATCTCTTGTTATCTGTTTTTCAATTGTGAGATTTTTTTCCATCTTCTGCTGTTGTGTAGAGAATCTTTGGAACTCGTCTTCAAGATCACTGATTCTTTCTTCAGCAGTTGTTACTCTGCTATGGAGGCCTTCCAGTGTGTTTTTCATTTCAATTACCTATTTTTTAATCTGTCATTTCTGTTTGTGCTTTGGTCTGTGTTTTTCTCATTTCTTCTCTCATGTCCTCTTGTATTTTATTGATTTTGCATTCCATTGCTTCTTTGAGTTTCTCATGCATCTTTAAAATTCTTTCCAAAAGTCCTTATCAAAGAGGTTATACAACTCATCATTATTGCTTGACTCATCTGGGCTAGTGTCTTCACTCACTGAGCTTGATGGAATTTTGTTTTGCTTTACCATTATGACTATTATAGGTTGCAAATGTGAGTTCTTGGGTGACTAGATAGTACAGTTAGTAGGTGTCTGGGATGTTTGCTGAGTTTGGGTGGGTGGCAAGGAGTGTAGCGACAAATGCTCACTGGTTCCTCATGCAAGATAGATAGTAAGTAGATTGCAAGGATGCGCTAGCATCTACTGGGTTTTGAGTTTTGGGGTGTGGGTGGCTGGTTCTGGCATGTTCCCTGAGGTGGTTAGTTCCACATAGACACACCAATCACACACACACACACACACCACCTGTAGGAGGGACGGGAGTCTTTCCCATAAGTGCAGGGCAGAAGAGTAAACATATTTTAATATGTAGGAAGATAGGCTTTTGACTTGTAGATATTTAAATCATGATGAAGAAATTCTCTTGTGGATTTTGCTCCTGAGTTATAATCCACTGTATCTACAAATTTAAACAAAGATTTTGATATAAGATTTAATTAGCACATTATTTTAAGAACAAGATATCTGAAAAGATGACAACGTGAGATAAAACACCACTGTGAGGTATAACAATAATCATAAATTTACTTTTATCCATTGACATTTGCTTTCCCTTTTTTGTAACCAGACATAGGAAGTATATTTGATTGTACTTCCTAATGAATCAGGCTTGGGGTGTGGGTGGGAACTTGGGGGAGTAGAAGAGGAAAGTCACACTGGTGGCTCAATTGGTATTGGAATATTAAATGACTGAAATAAGTGTATTTTGAATAAATTTATATACTGTATTTTTTAAATTTTTTAAAATGTTTTAAAATAAAGCAAGCTATTTGCTTACTCATTTAATATTTGATATAACAAAGTGACTTTCATTGTTGGATATAGTTCCAACATGAATGTTTCCCGGGCACTTTTATTCAGTCATCATGCAAACAAAATGAAAATCAAAGTATGTCTTTCAGAAGTTCACTTATTTATTAATTATATGGCAAGAATATTGTTGAATCTGTTACGCATTTTCCATTATCAAACGATATTCTATAAATATTATCTCTTTTTTACTACTTATGATCAAAGTTACAGACATATACATTTAAGTTCTTTTCTCAGTTGAATTGAAATGAGATACACAATTACAAAGTTATTCATGGTTGTGTTTTAGTCGTATAATGTTCCAACACCTGACATGCACATTTTAAAAATGAATGATGCTTTAAAATGACCCTTTCAAAGATTTCCTCATCACTTATTAAAAGCTACACAATAACCTTAATATTAAATCTAGACTGTAAATAAGTCACCAATGTGTAATGTTTGCCTATTTTTATTGTTCTGGTGATATTTGAATTACTCCTGACTAAGTGTTCAGGGATCGCTCCTGCAAGTTCTAGACCATATGAGATGCAACTTGGCAAGGTAGCAGTCCTGCCTACTCTTCTGTCTCTCTGACACCGACATTGTTCTCAATATAAGTTGTAAATGTGCATGAATTTCGTAAAATAAAGATTGTGTTTAGAATTTACCTTTAAAGTTCTTGAAAATATTATCATGAACTTACTTAAGCTAGCCTCATCTGAAATCAGCACACTTGAATAATGGCTATTAAAAGTGTAGCCCCATATGTCTAGAAATCTGGTTCTCATTTGTTTAGATATTTAGCTTTTTATGTTGACTTCCTAATTTACTTAAGTAAGTGAGGGATTTTTTTTCAGATTTCCTGGTCTGTCTTTATCTTTGCTCAAAATTTTTTAAGTGGGATGGTTGTGTAATACCACTCTGTGCTCAGCCTTTACTCCTAGATCTATGTCCAGAGGTATGCTATTGGTTTAATATGCCTTCTGATACTGAGATACCGAACCTAACAATTCTGAGAGCTAGCTAAATGTAAAAGGTTTGCACATCAAGATTGATGAAAATATGAACAGAGTAACTAAGAGCTTGTTATTCCATTTCTTTCTTTCTTTCTTTCTTTCTTTCTTTCTTTCTTTCTTTCTTTCTTTCTTTCTTTCTTTCTTTCTTTCTTTCTTTCTTTCTTTCTTTCTTTCTTTCTTTCTTTCTTTCTTTCTTTTTTTCTTTCTTTCTTTCTTTCTTTTTTCTTTCCTTTCCTTTCTTTCTTTCTTTCTTTCTCTTTCCTTCTTTCTTTCTTCCTTTCCTTTCCTTTCCTTCTTCTTTTCCTTCCTTCCTTCCTTTCTTTCTTTCCTTTCCTTCCTTCTTCCTTCCTTCCTTCCTTTCCTTCCTTTCTTTCCTTTCTTCTTCCTTCCTTTCTTTCCTTTCTTTCTTTCCTTCCTTTCTTTCTTTCTTTCTTCTTTCTTTCTTTCTTTCTTTCTTTCTTTCTTTTCTTTCTTTTTCTTTCTTTCCTTTTATACTTTATGATTACACCCGGTGATGCTTACGGGTTATTCCTGGCTCTGTTCTCAGGAATCACTCCTGGTAGTGCTTGGGGACCATTTGGGATGCTGGGGATCAAACCTGGGTTTGCAGCATGCAAGGCAAAAAAGTTATGGCCTCTATTCTTTTGATTTTTCTTAATTTTAAAATCACTGTTAGTACATAGAACAAGGAAATAAAGGGATAGCTGTGGTTGGGATCGTGAATGGGAAGACTTCAAACACTCTGTAGCTCAGAAACTTTCTGTCGCCACTGCAAATACAAATATTGACATTCTAATGATATATTTCTTACTCGGTGTATTATTTACCTTTGAATATCAACTTTTGAGTCTGTTTTATAGTCTCTAGTACATATTCCATAAAGTTCCATTTGATTGGAAATGTAATTTTTGTTTTTTAAAACCATAGTAGATTTTTTTTTATTAGAAGACTGTGGGGGATTTGTTTAGTATTCTTCATTCATACGTTGCTAAATGGACATTCAGCTTCTGCATTTAAATATCGGAGCAATATTATCATAACAAATTATATAAGCTTCAGTGTTTAAATTCTGATTTAAGACACATGAAATGATTAAACAATTTATGAATTTTTTGTCCTTGAAGTTCTGAGCTTGATTTAATAAAAAATTAATTTTTAATATTTATAATCTTCTTGATAAAGTCTCCTATATTTTTCTAATATAGGAGAAAAATATATGAAAATGAAAATAAAAGGATTCAATACATATATTATCAAGAATAATAGATAATTAAACAAAAATATTATTTGCGTGTGTAATTCTCTAATACTAGTCATCTGAACCAGAGTAGATGTCAAATCTACTTTAGATAATAGTCTCACTAGGAGAATATATCTTTACAGCAAAATGGGATTTTACACCAGATGTTAAGAATAAATAAATAAACAATAGCTAAATTATTTAACTATTCACATGATGTTTTACTTCATGAGATTGGATACCTTACTTTAGGATTTCTCTACATGACTGTTTAAGGAGATAATCTGGCACTAAGCACAGAGCACTGGGCAGGTAGCTGAGTGTGCTGTTTAATAACACAAATTTTGGAATCTGACTCATTAGGATGAATTCTGGCTCAATGATTTCCTAATTATGTGAGCTCACACAAGTTATTGGCCTCTCTGTAGGGCAGTTTTCTCATCTGAAAATGGAGAAATAAAGAGTACCTGATACATAAAATTATAGGGTTCATAAAATGTTAACATAGAGAAAGAAATTATAGCAAAGCCTTACAACTATGTAATTATAGATGATGTGTCTATCATGTAGTTTGTCCAAGTGAGTTTAAATTGTGACATTCACCAGCTGTGGCATAGTAGCCTCATTATCTATGAAAATTGTGGAGCATCTTAAAATACATTGAACTAAATGAAACCCCCTCAAGAGATTTATAAATCCCTATAAAACAATCTGACTATTATGTATGTCACCCCATCCAATTTTGGGAGGTAGAATGGAGTTCTGTGAAAAGCTGTGTCCCATGGGTGAGCTTGGGTCCCAGATACAAAGAGCTAGAGTGGCAAGAAAGATACTGCCACATCTCTTCCAAGTGGACATATCCAGGAAAATCCCTTTTTGGGGCTGATCTCTTATTCCATATTTACAGATAGTACTGTCAGGGGAAACCTAAACATGCCCTCATTAAGTATGATATTGTATTTCCAATATTTCCATGATTACTTGTCAGAAGTGTTTATTAATCATATTTCTATTCTATTCATATTTCATATCTCACTACACTTATTTAGGCAAGGGAGAACACACAATAAAGCATCACATTATTATTGAAAAGTGTAGGCAAATGAATCTTTTGGCTTTTTACTATTTATATATTGACAATTCTAAACAAAATTAGTAATATGCTGCGCTGATATATGTTTTGCTGGTATATTTATAAACGATTGTTCTGATTATTGCTGAATTGTAATGATCTGTCAATAAACTTTAAGTGAATCTATTTTATATCATGTTCTTTAAAAACATATTCAGTACAAAGTTTATCAAGATTTTCTCATTTATGTGCTACCATAGCATTTATGAATTCAGCTATATAGCTTTGTTTGGAAATGAAATTAAGTTAAAATGGATTTGAATTATCACTTTTACAATGAATTCTATCCTCAGTTATGTGACAGTGCACATCACTATATTAAAAGGATAGGTAGCAAGGAGAAAGAAGGAAGAGGATGGAAAGACAATGGGAAGAAATGTAGGCACCTAATCAATCAGGGGGTAGCTTTTGTTTCAACTAAACTACCAATAAAATATTATCTGCAGCTATCTTGTGACTATCAGAACGACAGATAATACACGTTGATTTTAGGTCCTTTTGGAAAAAAAAATCCAAGCTGAAAAATTCATACTAGAAGTGGCCAATTATATCTGAAATTAAGCCAGGCACACATATACTGCACGCCTCAGAAGTTTATTGTGTCAGTTTTTACTTGGTCAGTGACATACTGTGATTTGTAATCCAAGAGTAATAGAGTATTCCACCTTTATTTTAAATGTTGTTGTTGTTTGTTAAAAGTTGCTTAATATTTCTCATAATGCGCAGAAGGGTCTAATAAAGCAGCAATCCTCACTTAGAATTTCCCAGAAATATAAATACTCTACAGTTCACCTTCTTTTAGAGCCATAAAGTTCTGACAAACATATTCGTGGCCAGGCGAAAGGACTTTGCTGCATGGTGAGCAGGTCTGCAGACCACATTGTTCAAGGCAGGAGGATTTCTACACTAGGGAGTGCTAATCAATATATATTGATGTAATCCCTGCTCTAAATGCAGCCTGGTTAATAAGTGTCTATGTGAAACAATGGCTGAAATACAATACCCCATTCAAGGAGTCAGAAGAGGTCTGGCTGGTTCAGCAGTTGCTTGGGAGTAGTGGGGAGCACCCTTTCAATCAGTTTATGCAGGACATCTCACATGCTACCCCAATAGTTCCAGCCTCCATGAAGTCTTCCTACCCCTCATTCCTTTCCTCCTCCCTCCTCCCCTCCTCCCTCCCTCCTTCCCCCTTCCCTCCCTTCCTCCTCCTCCTTCCTCTCTCTCCCTCCCTCCCTCCCTCCCTGTCTCTCTCTCTCTCTAGGTCCCCCTAACAATTTTTCTTCTTTCTCCTCCCTCTCCCATTAGCTTTCTCTCTCTCTCTCTCTCTCTCTCTCTCTCTCTCTCTCTCTCTCTCTCTCTCTCTCTCACTGTGGTTTTGCATCTGAGTCTCTTGGGCTAGTACAAGTTGATGGTTTATACAGACCAGCAGTTTAAGAATAGAGAAAAAGGACCTGAAACATTTCCGTTTGCATCATCATCATCTACTTAAGAAGATATAACATAAGTGAAAATGAAAGGAGAGAGAAATGGAGAAAGAGAGACAAGGAAAGAAAAATGACAAGACAAACTGTATTATATTGATAGGAAATACCAGCAGACTTGGCCAAATGTCACATGAATATTTAATCATATCCTCTCTAGGAAAAACAGTTCTGGTGCCGCAGTGTTGTTTCTCTGGCAGGACACAGAGTTGAGGAATTAGAGGTAATTCGCATGTGACTACACACTCCCATCTTATGCACACAAAGTTTGGGGTGTTGCAATTACCAGTAATTCCGACTTTCATAATTAACATATAGATAAAAGCATAGAAAGGATTCATTTTGTTTTTCAGTATAGAGAAGGATGAGTGATTCAAAGATTAAAGCAGACAATGAATAGATTCTGTCTTCTGCTGATCTCAATCTTCACTGCCTCGTGCAGGTCTCCTATAGCTTTCTGAAACCACAGTCATGCCCTCATACTCTAATATTACTGATTTAGTCTAGTCCATCTCCAGCCAACAGTCTTTTCTTAGACCCCCGTATGGGAGGTTTTTGGTATAATTACTCAGACTTGTGACTTTATAATTAAAAAACTAAATAAATCAAAATATACTGTTTTATATAGAGAGAGAGAGTGAGAGAGAGAGAAAGAGAGAGAGAGATAAGAAAGGGAAACATAGCTTCTATGATATTTTGAAAGCATAGTCAAATTCCTAGTGTTGGGTATTTCCCCTTTTCCCCACTGTACACTGTATCACTGTCTTCCTGTGTTCATCAATTTGCTCAAGCGGGCACCAGTAACAACTCCATATGTTACTGGTGCTTGTTACCGGTGCCCTTTCCCCCCAAAATATAAAAAAGTCCACATAACTTATCATATATTAATAGTATTAATAAATTGCATAATCCCTTATTAGTATTAATAAATTATATAATTCCTCCCCTTTTTAATTGCATTGGGCTACTAAATATCAATCCTCTGCTTGATTTTTTACCATTGTAAAACCAGAATAAAAAATGGTATGCTTTCTATTGTCTTGGTGAGATCCCCTCCTGACTGAGACCTGTCTTATGTAGAGAGAATATAGACCCTTTTGATTTCTAGTTTCTTGTCGCATGACAAGGTCTAGTAGCTTTCTTATGTTCTGAGTTTCTAGGCATTAGTCCTTCCCTTGTCATGCTTTCTTTCACACAGAAATAATACAAAGACATTTATATCCAATTCATTTAAATTCTATGATCTATGTTTCAGTAGTTGTTTAGTGCATAGAAAATTAAATATTCTGAATTAGTATATTTCTATATATACCTAATTATGACCTCTAGTTTCACCTTTTCATTTTTTATTCTTTTTTAACAAAATATTAATTGAATTGGGAGCCAGAGCAATAGCAGAGTGGATAGGGCATTTGTCTTGTACGTGGCTGACCCGGATTCAATCCCGGCATCCCATATGACTGGCTTGAGCACTGTCAGGAATAATTCCTGAGTGAAGAGCCAGGAGTAACCCCCTGAGCATTGCCAGCTGTGACCTAAAAAAGCAAAAAAGAAAACACAAAAAATATTAATTGAATCACTCTGAGATACACAGTTACAAAATTATTCATTTTTTTTGATTTTCCTCTGTCAACCTTGAGACAAAGACAAACAAAAAAAAAGCAGAGGAAAGTATGTACTCTCATAAATTCTTCATCAAGTTCATGTCCAATATTCAATAGCACAGATTCAATAATGATATGTGAATAATAGTTATAAAATTACATGTTAAGTACATGGAATACTCTATTAAAAAATCCCTGAGAGGCAGTGGAAAAGTCTTGGTGCATTCTTTTATGTTTCTCTTATTGCTCATGGAGAGTAACCTATATTCAACTTTCTTTATTTCTGTCTCTTTCACATCAAAATGAAAGAGATCATCCTTATTTCTTATTTGGAAGCGTTGTGATCAAATTTTAAAGCTAGAATAAGCACAGTGTTTTGTCAAAGATAAGAATTTATTCTAACAACGGGATCAAGAGTTTTAAAATTAGGATTATATAAAATGTTGATACAAATAAATACTGACCTATTGCCAAAAAGTGTCATTGATTTTATCATTTCATATGAGAACATTCATTGTAAAAATCTCTGATCAGTCTTCTGAAATTAATATTCAAACCAAGTCATTATAGAGTTTTTAACTATGCATGAATTTAACAGATAACTTGTAGTGCTTTATTACCTGAGAGTAAGATTATACATTTATGATGGCAATTTTATGTCATTTTCCATTTATTTCCTCCAATATTTCATGTCTATAGGGAGCTATCATGTTGAGCAATATGCGATGCAAATTCTCTGCATTTTAGTCCAGCAAAATCTAGGAGAAGTTAGTTTCAGGCTCATTGAAATAAAGTCTGAGTGGTGGAAATAAGGAAAGTGGTGTGGTGTTTTCAAAATTACATTGTCTTTGGGTGTTTTAGCCATTTTGATAATGCCATCTCATATCAATCTTCTGTTTCATTTTATTGCCATTTTATTTAAATTAAAAAATATTGTGATAAGATAACTTTACTAGTGAAAATGCTCATATTTTGTAGGAATGCAATGTCACCACACTAAAGAGCAAATATACCCCCATTAGAGTTGATGAGAATCATTGAGCCCAAGATATTGGCTATCTCAATTCTGTGGGTAGAACTGAAATGCCTCTGAGGATTTTGAGTCTAAGAGAAGGGCTTATAATTTTTGACATTGTTCCATGTTTTTTTTCTATTCATTTTGCAAGTTTTAGAAGAAGCTGAGGATTTAGAAATCTATCAAATGAAAACAGTCAGAAATGTATGATGATGACTTAACACTTTAAATTCTTTGTCAAATTATTATCTATAACATAAAGTAACAATGGTAAAAAGATTATATTTTAATTGAAGTTCTGCAAGTGTAGTATCTCACAAAATACAGTGCTTATAATGCTTATATTGGTATCCTGCATGACAGTTACTATTATGTATCACTGTCTCTCTGTATCACTGTCTTCCTGTAGATGATCAATTTTCTCGAGTGGGCACCAGTAACATCTCCATATGTCCTGTCACATGCGAGATCTCTTATGGGGGAATTTTCCTGTATAAAGGTGGATTTCAACAACACATGATGAGCACCATTCTCTCTTATGTACCACTTACAGAAATTGAATCTAAGGTAAGCTCTAGCTGTTCATATATTTCAGACAGCAGACATATCCAAAAGGTAATCTTTGTAATGTGCTAGGTCTCAAAGTTGTTATGCTATTTGACACAAGAATTGGCAAAAGATAAATTCCAGAACATTAGTCAATTTGGGGGGTTCTGCTGGATCATAGCTAAAATGTTTAGAGATAAGACATAATTGATATTAACTTTCGCAAGAAAATTGTTAGTTCTAGATTCTTATAAACTAGAACATTCTCCCTTATGAGAGATGAATTAACAATTGGTGAAATAAAACCTTCATAATTAAATAAAAGAATGAATATAACTTGATTAGAAAGCTGAGTAAAGCTACTGAGAGTTGAATACTAGAAAATAAAATTAGAAGCTCAGTCTGGAAGATACATTATAAAGTATTGCATTTCACTGCATTTCCATCACAAAACTTAGGACAAAGCTTTCCTCACCAAAAAGTTTGTGTGTGTTTTGGGGGTTGGGAGGACAGGGGTTATAAAGGGTTAAAGCACATGCCTTGCACACTTCTAACCTTGGTTGAAATCCGAAGGCTACATGCATCCAGTCCTCTGTGTTCTGCTATATCCTTGAACACAAAAAGAAGAAAATCTCAAGTACCTCACTGTGTCCCTATCTCCAAAACTCTCTCAAAACAGTGGTGTACAACTATTATGTGAAGCTTTAAAAATCGTGTTGTTATTTATTAAAAACAAGGTGTGATTATCCTGTAGTGTGATATGATAATTTGACTTCCAGTTTATAAAAAGAAAGAAAAACAAAAAAAGTTAACTTTATGACTAACTACTTAAAAATATATCCCTGAAATAACAGACTTGTGCTTTATTTTTATGTATTTATAAATAAATAAATTTGTCATCTTCAGAGGAGTTAGGAGATATGCTTTTATTTTTCTACTTAGGTATCACCTCTTGTAGTGCTGAGCAGCTCATGTGGTACCAGGAATTGAACATGGCCTCCCACATGAAAAGGATGATTGAGACATGAACTTTTAAAATTATGGAACAGTGTGCTAACAATTGTAGAAAGTACTAATACCAACCTAGAACTGAGCATCAAATACAGGCAAAAAGAAACACGTGACAACCCTTTAATGTATGTTCTGTAATCCATAGTCTGGAAGGGAAGGGAAAGAGAAAAAGAGAGAAAGGGAAAGAAATAATAAACCAGCCATGGAAGCAGGCTGGGGGATGGGGAGGGAACCGGAGACATTGGTGGTGGGAGATGGGCACTGGTGGAGGGATGGGTGCTGGAACATTGTATGACCAAAACCCAAATATGAACATCTTTGTAATTTTATATTTCACGGTGGTATAATAAAATACTTAAAAAAAAACAGTAAATTCACTTAAATAAAATTTAATTATAAATGGGTGAAAAAATAAATAAAATTATCCAGTACCGGTGGCTGGAGCGATAGCACAGAGCTTAGGGCATTTGTCTTGCATGCGGCCGACCCAGGTTCGATCCTTGGCATCCCATATGGTCCCCTGACCACCGCCAGGAGTAATTCCTTAGTGTCGAGCCAGGAGTAATCCCTGAGTATTGCCAGGTGTGGCTTCCTTAAAAAAAGAAAAGAAATGCTAAAAGAAAATTGTCCAGTACCAAGGAAAGGAAAAGACCAATTCAGAGTCATATTTTCGCATTATTTCAAGATACTATAGACACGTATCCTAAAAGTTACATGAGAGAACTTTTATAACTATAGTTATCTATACACCTTTGGATTCAAAGCAACACAAACTTTAAAACATTAGTGGCTAAAGGGAATTTAAATGACACTTCACAAATCTGAGACACAAATCTGTATCATTGATACAAAGACAGCATCCTGTGAAATTGCTGATGATGCATTGTGAAAAGGTAAAGATATTTTCCAGATATGTAAGGTGTCAACAAATTACTACCGATTATTATCCTGCACAAGATAAACATGCAAGAAAAGGGAGAAAGAAAAAAGAATATGTACTGAGGTTCATACACAAAGAAATTAAGTAGACCATTCGGTTAATGATGAAAGAAGAGGCCAAGACCACACGTGTGCAGCTGTGAACTGTGAGAATCTTTCAATCAACAAGATAAAAAACCAAATGTCACAGAGCCTCCACATGCTTCAGTTTATTGAGTAAATTTCATATTTTATTCAGAGATTGAGATCTGTGATAGGTGAGATATAAAAATCCAAGCCATTAGAAATATGGAAATTAAATTGCACATTGAACAAAAATCTATAGGAAGGCACTTTAATTACTGCAGCACACAATTCAGCTGCCATTTGTACTTAGACAATATCCTTGTTACATAATCATGGAAACCAGTTAAACAATAGGTCATTTCTATACTTGGAAAGTTCTTTAATTTCCAGAGCTCATTTTATTAATAATGATTAATAGTAATTGAATTCATTGTTTTCTCAGTGTTATGAAGAGGATGGGTGATTTTTATGAAAGATGAAAGTAAAGGGGAGAACACGGGCTCAGAAGCCTGGCCTATGACGCATTTTTTTTTTGCCCCCCCCCTACCCCCCCCCCCCCCCCCCCTAATTAGGAAAAAACTAATTTTTTCCCAATGGTATTTTCTTCATTCACTTTTCTGTATGATCTTGTGTGGAAGAAAAATAAGTGCAGAAAGCACAACACACACCATGATGTGACTGTTGTGGTATATTCTCTCTCCATATTTTGATACTTAAACAATGGGTATTTCTATTGTATACAATACTTTACAGCCTACTTTTTTTCTCTTATAGCATATATGATTCTCACATGTTCTTGAACATCTTATATAAAATGTGATTTTATGCTGAATAACATATCAGAATATGCCACTTAAAATATTCAACTAGTCTGATATTTCTATAAAGATCTTTCTTATTCTTCATTGCATTGAGATGAACAGTTTTGCAATTTTTTTTTTACTATGTATATAAGCATTTTGATAAGACTTTAAAAAGTTTAAGTCAGGGGCTGGAGTATAATGGGTAGAGCACTTGCTTGCATGTGACTAACACAGGTTGGATTCCCGGAACCCCATATGGTTCCTGAGCCCCGCCAATTCCTGAGTGAAGAGCCAGAAATAATATCTGAGCATAGCTGGGTGTGAAACCCCCCAAACAAACAAACAAAAAATGAAATCATTGGTTAAAAAGTCTTTCAAATATTTCTTTCATGGTTATAGATCATGCTCTACATGTAGCACTTGTCTTAATTTTAAAACATTTCATTTTAATAACAACGCAATTCATTTATTTTTGGGTAATGTTGAATGTTTTCACATATTACCCATAGTTGGTTTTATGAATTATTTGTCATTGTATTCATGCATTACTAGTTTGGGAGTTTTTTTGAAAACATATGTTGACTATCTTCATATTGTCACAATTACATTTTTCCCATCTGATATATTCATCTGCTAGGGCCTTCATATTTACATGCCAAAAGTGAACTTCTGATTAGCCAATCCATCTCTGAAAAAAAATCTATGTTTTCTTTAGATTCTTTATATCTCTGCTTACGCTAGAATCTTAAATATTACTTTGAAGTTTTCCATTTTAAAAGCATTAGTAGTTTACTACCAAAATGATGTTTCAGCATTACCTCTCAGCATTATCATTTCTATATCCCCTGTTCATGGCACTACCATCTGCTCTGAATTATATTTATTGATAACTCAATTCCAACAGTAGTAGTTACTGAAACTACTATTGTTCCCTTATATATCGTGGCATTTTTTGACTGTGACTAAAAAAATTATAAAGAGCATGAAGGAAATAACATTTTAAATTATTTTTATATTTATTTAGTTCTTGGCATATTGGGTCACGTATTGTGAACTAAAAGATACTTTAAAAGAAGAGCAATATAAATAACTGCGGGCTTCACCACCCGCGGCCGGTGAGGAACTCTCCCGGATTGCGGGGCTCTGGTGGCGCCCCGACGTGGACACGCAGCAGAGAAACAGCAGCCACTACGGAGACTCCTCTAGAGCGCTAATCTGCTCTGAGCTGCCTGCAAATCACTTACGATAAGGGGGTCTAATGTGAGTTTATCTACCATGTATTCTGACTAGCTGGTATAAATATTCTCTCTGTACCACAATCATCGTGGTCTACTAGATCTTATCAGCATATGCGGCCACATGATCCCTAAATAATTAGACCAGAGAGAAATGCTATTTGCCTCCTAGCAAGCAGCGGCTCCCGAATACTCAAAGGCAACTAAAATACAACTACCGTGAATAGACGAGACTTGTGAAGGCTTGGGAATATTTGACTGGTACTAGTATTAGACTTTGGTACAGAGACAAGCCATCTCGGAAACCCCCTTCTCTACCTTAGAAAGGCTTTTCCAGGCAGATCTTGGCTCAGACATTAGCATATAAAGGCCTGGTGAGGTGCTGGGAGAAATACCGAGGGCATTTGACCCTCCCTGCTTTCCATAACAGTGGGGGAGATCTGAGTTGCGGGGTATAACTAGCCTGCTTCCTCTCCATGCCTTCTTTAGGCTCTCTCTTTGTGAGCTCACACCCTTCTTGGGAGTCTTGTCTTTGTCTCCTCTTTACAGGGCCTTTACTGTGGTGGCCACCATTTTGGCCTACTGTGGCTGGGGTTCTACCAGACCTAAGCACATTTTTCTTATTGAGCCTGACCTGTGATAAGTAAAGCCTTTAAAACTGAAAAAAAGAGCAATATGCAGAAATTATTAAATGCCTCCGTTATTCAATGCATACTCCTTGTATTCAGGCTAGATGTGGCATTCATGATAATAATATAGTGAAAGATTTCAGCTATCAATTGATGAGTCGACCTAACTCATCAATAATGTTTTGTTTTACTATTTTACACTTTTGTTTTATTAATGAATAATATAGAACACATTTTCAGGTCAATCAATGCACATTCATTGTGAAGAGCAAGTCCACACATTCCACTGACAGTTCCATTCTGTTTCATGCATACTTATTCTATTGTTTTACACTTAAATATGCATACAAATCCACACATCCCCACATGTTTTATAAAATTAATAGAACTGTGATCAATACACCTTTACTTGAAAATTATCTTTACCTAACAGACTGGATATCCTTTATCTACTCAGTACTTCCAATCTTGCCTCATTTTCAACACCTTTGTTATTTATTTCCACATTAGAATCATGCTCCAATTTATTTGAGCACCAACAATCCTACAAATAGACATTTATAGCTATTTTCATGACAAAGTGACAATTAATATCTTAGGTACACAAGCACAGCACACACACTTAGAGGAGCCCATAAGAGGAACCCACAAGTCTATTGTATTTATGGAAGTCCTATTACTGCATCAAAGGGAATTTAAATGCTAGAGTAGTACATACAACTGCTTTTAATAAGTATGTGATTGATGTTTACTCCTGTCCAAAGTATATGATATTTACCATTTTCCACATTCTTAAAATATTTATATTGTTTTATAGTATCTTTGGTGAACAAATGATATTTAACAATTATTTAATTTGTTTCTACTTGTCTCAGAATATGTAAAACTTCCTTTTAGTATATTTATTTGGCTATGAAAATTCCCTCTTTACTGCCTGTTCATTTTTTTATAGCTTCTAAATAGGTATCTTTTTTCATCAACTTATAGTCACTCTAATATAGTATTTTTTGTTTGTTTGATTTTTGGCCACACCTGGAAATTATTGGGCTATTCCTGACTCTGCACACAGGAAGTACTCCTGACAGTACTTGGAGGACTGTATGTGTGCCAGTGATTGAACCCAGGTAGACTGCAGGCAAATCAAGTATCCTATCTGCTCTACTAATTCTCCAGCCTTTTTCCTTTTTTTATACAGTCTTAAAAAAAAATCTGGGGCCGGAGCAATAGCCCAGCGGGTAGGGCATTTGCCTTGCATGCAGCCAGCCCATGCTGGCCCGGGTTCGATCACCGGCATCCCATATGGTCCCCGAGCACCGCCAGGAGTAATTCCTGAGTGCAGAGCCAGGAGTAACCCCTGAGCATCGCGGGTGTGACCCAAAAAGCTAAAAAATAAAAAAAAAAAAGAAAAAAACTTATTATTTCAATTCTTTTCAAGTCTTATTCTTTCAATTCTTTCGACAAACACATATGTGTTTATGTGCATGTATGTCCCAGCACTGACTGAGTGCTGGGAATCAAACCCAGTCTCACACATGCATTGATATGAATTCACCGTTGAATTACTTCCCTGGCCTTCATTTTCTAATGTGTTTTACATATGGTTTTTAAAATATATTTCATGTACATGTTCTGATGATTTAATACAATTAAGAACACTATTTTCTAGATTGAGTTAGTTATATGAATATAGATTTCATTTACCTCCCATTATTCATCCTCACTAGTATAAAATCCTACATTTGTTATAGTTTGTTCTCAATTAAAAACAAAGCAATTGGAGGATAATGACACAAATGTCACTCAACTCTGTTTATCAAGACCTACCTGAGAAAGCAGAACTCTTAAATGCAAGTTGTAACAGAATTGAACCAGTTTCACTGGGCCACAAGGGGGAGGTATCTGACCTTAACTCTGAAAGATGAAATGTAATTTCCTGGCCCCTTTTCGAAAATGAAAGAGAAATTGTAGACAAAGCATGCCCACCTCACTGCAAGGCTTGGTTAACATTTAAATTTTCTTTTTTCTCTACTCCAAATCATACAATAGACACTAGATTAATGAAATGACTTACCTGAGTCAATGATTATAGGAATAATTTTTGAAATGGAAAAACGTATCATCTATTGTATCATTAGTATGATATCTGCCATTCTGAAGGACATATGAGGATGATGTGACTAGGTGAGTTTGTGTGTATCATTATCTAATACCTTTTAAAATGTCTTCTAATTCACATCTTTTCCAAATACCTGGACAAATGCAAAAAAAAGGGCTGTGTCAAAGGCGCAGAATTATTAATCACAACTTGCAGCGTTTAATATGCTTTTGGCACCTTTGGTGGGCTGAATTCTCAAAATGGCAGAAATGAAGACTGATGGCGATCCAGAGGACATTTGACTCTTGTCTGGCTGAGTTTATCTCAACTTCATGTTTACTTCATTACTTTTGAGCAAAAAGGCAAAATTGCCTTGGAAGGACACAGCAGTTCCATCATGTGAGTTTCCTTTAATTGCTGATACCATCAATTAAGCAAGGGAGAGAAGGCTCCAACTCAATAGGGACTGAGCAGTTTTAGGCCACCTATTTAAGTATGCTAATGATGACTGACTCTCCTAATATGCTAGTCAAAAGTGACTTTCTCTAATCTGCCCTAAACTGTTGTGACACTCTGAGCATACGGTGACAGCTGTGAAGTCAGATGCTGCAACACACTCAGAGGAGCTTGGTGACTCTGCTTAGGGTCTCAGGAGGTCAGTGGGACGCAGTCTAGAAACAGTCTGAGAGCTCAGAAGGAAGCACTTTCTCATACTCAGGTCAAAAACAACAAGGTATGTGTCCCTTCGGAGACTGTCATGAATGGAAAAAACACAACCTAACAATTTGGGTTTTGACTGTGTCAAATCCTTCTAGGAAAATGAGTCCAGACTTAAAGAAAGGTAGGTTTTAGATCATTGAAAACTTGAGAACTAGCTTTGTATTTTAGTATCACTTGTATCACTTGTCTTCCTGTTGTTCATTGATTTGCTAGAGTGGAGCACCGCATCCTGTCACATGCTAGTGTAGGCCAGAGGAATCTGCTAGCTCCAGGAACATGAAGAGCCTCAAATCATTCCTTCAGGACATGGGAATGAGGTCTATAGTTGTTACTGGCTTTTGGCATATCAAATAGGACACCGGTAGCTTGCCAGGCTCTGCCGTGGTGGGTGGGGAGGGATACTCTCAGTAGTAGACTCTAATCTTGTGCACTTACTGGTGAACCACGTGGCCACTTTGCACAATGGAGAGAGATGGGCTTTTCTCTTAGGTGGAGCGCTGATGGGCTGTGGAGTCCGGATGTTGAGAATAACTGCCCCTCATGGTGTGGGGGGGTGTCTCTGGCTTCTTGCAAGCTCTATTGGGATGGCGGGCCACCTTCCCTCCCGGGCACCTCATGATCAGCTGAGCAAAAGGAGAGCCGGTAAAGGTTCTGCCCCATGTATCTGAGTCTCCCTTGAAAAATCTCCTAGTAATAAAAAGTTGAAATATTAAATGAAAGAAATACAGGGTAAATGATTTTCTGACCTTACAAAATAGGGAATTAGTGGGACTGTCAAAATATCAGGATCAAGACATATTTTCTAAAATAGATTAAAAAGGCATTTTTAGGGGCTGGAGTGACAGCACAGTGAGTAGGGTGTTTGACTGGGTTTGATTCCCCTGCATACCATATGGTCCCCGAGCACCACCGGTAATACATACTGGGTGTAGAGACAGGAGTAGCCCCCTGCACATTGCTGGGTGTGACCAAAAAGCAAATAAATAAATAAATAAACAAACAAATAAATAAGTAAATAAAAGAATTGTTATTTTAGTAAAAAAAAATATTGCTAATTTTTTTTTGTAACGACTGTGAACAATGTGTTCCGTCCAGAAGTGGCTATTGTAGTATGGTCGCAGTACCTGATTCAGATGTTGACTAATAGTGACTGTAACTAAATTTTCTTTTTGCCAAATGCCCACAACTTGTGGGCATGGGTATCTTCATGACAATTATTCTTGCAGCATAAATACCCATATTCATTGGTATTTCGTGGACAATTATTCTGGTTAAAGAAGCTCCTTTATCTAAGGAATTAAATCAGATGATGACCTAGATAGTAATTTTCTAAGTTTTGTCTGGTCTTGTTGACTCTATTTGTTTCCCACACTCTACCTTTGTGGGAAAACTACCTTTTAGTAAAAACAGAGCCAATAATTTTTATGGGGTTAGGGATTTTAAAAAAGTGGCTCAGTTGGCATGCATCAATGCAGACATTGGTGATGCATTAAGCATTTTTTGGAGAACGGACACTGTCGAGTTCCTGACAGCTTGGTGACGATTTGTTTGTGTTGGAGTAACCAGTAAGTCGGCTCTTAGTCTTTGAGTAATCGCTCCTGTCAGCTTGTTAAACATAAAAAACAAATGCACTAGAGAAAAACCATGCCTCTTTTTTGAGATAGAGTCATTTTAGGGCTGTTTTCAGTGGATGTGGTAATTGGTAATTGGATGTGGTAATTCACTGGTAGCGGAGAGATAGGGACTGTGCCACCAGCATATTCAAGGTAAAGCAGGATAGAGACATTGAACTTCTGACCTGGAAGCCAAGTCCAGTCTTTGCACTGGTCTCTAGATGATCATATTTCTGGTCACTGACGTTGTACTGCAAAAAATCAATTTTCTTTCTGTGGCTACTCTGGTTATTCTGACCATAAAAAAAATCTCAAAGCCGAGAGGAAGAAAAAGCCATTTAGAAGCTGTGAATAGTGTTTAGTCAGATAATTAACTTCTCAAGAGCCCTGGGAGCTGGCTGAAGTGGTTGAGGACTCGTAGTCTAATGAAAACTTACTTTACCCCTTGTTTTTCATTTTCTTTAGCTACTCTCCTGCTTTCTCCATTGTCCCTTCTTCTTCATATGTTTTGAAATTTTCTCTATTCACTAATTATATATCATCCTGCTTTCCTGCCTCAAAGTTTATGCCACCTTTCCCTTACCCATTTTAGTGATATATGTACATTATTTTAATATTTGTACATGAATATTTCCCAGGTTGTACCTAAGTACTAGCAGGAGTCTCTAAAGAAGTGTTTTAATAAAAGAACATGTTTGTTGTAACTCAGCAAGCATCTACTGAGTATAGGCGAGGTAATAGTAAAACTTATTAAACTGAAGGTTTATTTGTAAAGATCTGGGAGAATTTTTTCAGCTTTCTAAATCTATTCTGCAGTAGTAAAACTATGGTCTGAATGATACTTGCTTTGCAGATCCAAGGTAGGAAGTGGCTTTCTTCTGTAGTACAGCTGCTTCTCTTTTTAGGCTTATGTTTATTGAAGTTCGCCAGTTGATAATCAATCCATTGGTGGCTTATAATCCTGGTGACACATTTTCACATCTCACACAGGGAGACTATAGTTTAGAAGAGTCTGTTTTCACAGGGACAGCTCCATATTCCAAACTCCTGGTATTTTGTCATGTGATTTTCTCTTTTTATCCATGGGAAAGGAGTTCACAAGAGCAGTCAATTCTATTTCTTAAGAAGACACTTAACTTTCTACCAGTCTGGGGAATTTCAAATTTATCCCTCTGTGGGATTCAATGACAAACATACTGGGCCCACTTCTCAAATTTTATTGAATGTATACTTCTAAAAGCTCTTTTTTCTTTGTTGAAATGACTTTTAACCAGAATGTCAGCATTTAAAAAAGCCAGTTTCAATTATCAATCCATCATCAAGTTCAAACTGCAGACCCCAAAGTGCCTTTCAGACAAACTAAGATAAATACATTTTCTCCAAGCTCACGGCAAGGCCCATGGAAAATCCAAACTGAAGAAATAAAAGTAGCAAAAACAGCTTCTGGGAGATAAAGTTTAAGGGAACATTTATTTTTTCCCTGAATAAGATTACTGTAAATTATTTATATATAAGGATTTAAAATAATATAGAAGGTTTGATTCCTGTTAAACCAGATGATGGGATATAGCAGTTTTCCAGATTATGAATATATACATCTGACTTTTTAAATCAAAATTTTGTTATACCACTGTGATATACAATTACAAACATGTTCACGTTTGGTTTTCTGTCATGCAGTGTTCCAGCATCCATCTTCTCCACCAGTGCCCATTTCCCACCACCAATGTCCCCTATTCCCTCCATCCTCCCCCAGCCCGCCCCCATGGCAGGCTCTTAACCTTTCTCTCTCTTTCTCTATCTCTGTCTCTCCCTTCTCTTACACATTGTATCTTGCAATATATGCATTTAGAGGTTATCATTATATCCCTTTGTCTATATCCAATGCTCAGTTCCAGGCTGGTATTATCATTTCCAAGAATTATTGGCACTCTGTTCCCTTCTCTGTCTTATCTAACCTCTCACTCCTACACACTTGTGGTTTGTTCTACCTATTGACAAGACCTCATAATCCATGTTTTTCCTGGCCTTATCTCTTCAAGGAAATAGCTAAAAGGACAAAGAAACTCTGGCTCTGGGCACATCTCTTCACCTCCACTGTTCTCCGTGCATGAGCATATGCCTCAGAGACCTGGGCTCAATGAAAGCATGATGAGAACACTATTTGGGTCTCCGAAAGAGGAATCGAAAAGAGCTATTCTTGGAATATCACACCTCACTCAAGTTTGAGAAGGAATCCCGAGTTCCAACCTCCACCAATGATTGAAAGTTAGGGACACTGTCTCATTTGCCAAGGCATCGAAAATCAGATGGGCTGGACATGTAATTCCACTTGGAGATGACCATTGGACTAGAGTCTACTGACTGGATCCCACGGACTTCAAAAGATCATGTGGTCACCCATCTACAAGATGGTCAGATTCATTTGTCAAGACCCTGAACGAAGAGTCTGAGACTCATAATCCTGGAGCAAGAAGATACCATTGGGCTACAGTGGCACGTGACAGGGACAAATAAAAAATGTTACTGGTGCCTGTTTGAACAAATTGACAAATAAAAGAGATGTCAAGTGATCAAGGTATGTATATACATACACACACATATATATATACATAGATATATGTATCCCACAAATAAATGCAGTTTTCCTATATCTGTCCTTTTCCTTCTGTCTTATTTCACTCAACATAATCCTCTCCATGTCCATCTATCTATAAGTAAATTTCAAAACTTTGTTTGTCCTAACAGCTGCTTAGTATTCCATTGTGTTGATGTACTAAATTTTCTTTAATGAAGTCATCTTTTCTTGGACACTTTGGTTGTTTCCAGATTCTGGCTATTATGAATAGTGCTACTATGAACATAAAAGTGCAGATGGTGTTTCTTCTGTGTGTATTTGGCTTCCCAGGGTATATTCCCAGGAGTAGTATGGCTGGGTCAAATGGGAGCTCAATTTCTAGTTTTTGGAGGAATGTCCATATTGTTTTCCAAAAAGGATACATTGGACTTTTAAATGAAAGTTAGAGTGTATAAGGAATCAATAAAATAATAGAAAATAAATTCAATATATGAAAGAAAATTTGTGAATTACTACAAACTTTAATGGAGGTGAAACAAATATTGCAGTTAGTATTAGTAAGTATTTAAGGAATAGACAACAAATAGAAGAGAGTTGACTGGAGACAAGAAATATCTATTCTCTTAAAACTTCACCTGGTATAAACTCTGAGCATTGAATTTTTCTAGACTTTGCTCTAAGCATCACTTCCTTCTATTCTTTTAATTTTATTCTTTTATGCAATAACCATGCATTGAATCTAAAACAAAAAAAAAAAATAAACAGATAAAAACTTCACCTGATTATGCCTACTGTTTGCTACTAGATGAAGGAGTTTCTATAAAGCATAATGGAAAAGTGCAAGACAAAGGACATCTATTGTCATGAAAATTAGACATATGGCTTCATATGGCTCCGCACAGCAGAGTCTGTCAAGTATTTGATATGCTGTCATATTTGATATGCCAAATACCAGTAACAATTATAGACTTCATTCCCATGACCTGATGGACTGGTTTGAGGCTCTTTATGTTCCTGGAGCAAGCAGATGCCTTTGGGCTACACTAGCATGTGACAGGACGTATGGAGATGTTACTGGTGCCCGCCCGAGAAAATTGATGAACAACAGGAAGACAAGTGATACAAGTTATGGCTTCAAAGTCACCTATAATTGCTCTAAAGTAAGTTTTTGACCTGCCTAAGTATAGCATTGGAAAATATCTCGAAGAAAATTTCTATAGACTTCAGGGATATAGCCATAGAAACAGCAGAGTAAAGACATTATGCTAGAAGCTGACCAAAACTTTCAAGCTAACCAAAGGTGATTCAGCAAGAATTATCTGAATGTTTTTTTTTATACATGTTGGATGTTATGGATCAGTGTTCACAGTGAAACTACTCTCAATCTTCCTCTTTGCAGATGAGAATATGTTGTATTTTTTTTAGAGAAATTCTATTTTTACCAATAATGTTGGTAAAATAACGTATTGTTTGTAAAATAATAATTATTATTTTATTAATATTAAGCTAATAATAAATAGTTTTATGATACATTATCATTAATCAGGCATCTTTGCAGATTTAAACCTGTTAGAGAAGAAAGCTTATCACTGAACTCTCCTAGTTCTGGACTTGTATATATTAGCTACATAAGAGCTTTGGATGCATTCTTTATGAAAAGAACTCAGTGATATTTTTTATAATAGATATTCACATTTTCAAAGGTAAAAGAACATGCATACAGATAGCACAAGTGAGAATACTGGATAGAAAATGGGAATGACAGATATTGATACTTATACTTGCAGTAAAAATTTATTTTCTTCTACTAGAATCTTAACTTTTCCTTGGTATTTACTCATTTTGTAAAAACATTATTTTTTTATCAAGCAGTTCAAGTAAGTGTATGAGAATCTCAATCAAATTTGTCACTCTTAGGCATCATTATAATGATTGTAACATTAACCAAGAAAGGGGTATATCGCATATGCCCCAAAGGAAGACTCATAAATTTGCTCAATTTTAGAGAGAATTGATTTATTCAAAGACAATTTTACTTATTTCATAAATAAGAACGTTATGCATGAGACCCAACTTGAACTAGCGGCACCAATTAAGGTCTCTTTTCTGGATACTTCAGAGGTTATCCTTCTTATATTGTTAAGAATTCTTGGAGTTGACCTCATCTCAAATTTTCATGGCATTGTCTTTGCAATTGCAGAACTAAGAATTATTACAGCTTCACAATGAAGCTAAGAAAGTGGTATACATAAAGTGAAAAAGGTCAACGGATCTTGAGCCAGGTCAATGTATTGAGATATACGTCATCTGACGTTAACTACTGTTTGTTCCTTATGGTAAAACTCAGTTTTAGTTGACTTTTTAAGTTATTTAGAGACAAAAAGCACTGCAAATGATGACTTTAGTGAAAGAGTTCTTTGGAAGAAAAAAGAAAAATTTTCAGGGAGAAAAGTTCATAAGGAGGCAAGGGATATGATAGATTTACGGGATAGGGGATAGGATATACATTTTATTTATGAGTCATTGGGTAAAATATTAAGCCTTATGTAAGAATTAGATTGAATGTTAAAATTATAGAATCTCTATAATTACCAATTTCTATAATTGGAAATTATAGAAATTACCAATCTGTGGTCTGGTTTTACATACCATGCTGATTTAAAATAAGTACAGTCCCTAGAGGAATTTTGAAATTCATATTCTAAATATCTTTTATTTAATTAGTTTTTTTTTAGCTTGGGGGATATTACAGCTATACAATCATTTATTTAAATATATTTGTTTAATATTTATATATAATGCATATTATTTGTACATTTATTTATTTATTTTTGTATTTATCAAATTATTTTTCTTTGGTAATTTTACCAAACTAAAAGCATGCACATTAGATGGCCAATAATTTTTATTTTATTTAAAGTTCACTATTCTGGGAAACTTCATAACCTGGATATTACTATATAGTTTAACACCCTATGCTAATTGTGATGGTCAAATTGGTTAGGTACATATTTGTTTGCTGAAACTTTTCTGGACATTGCATAGATGACTTTGTTTTTGTTTAAGTTTGATTAATATTTAACACAATAGATGTTGAATAAAAACACATTATACTCCATAATGTGATGGGCCTAACCTAATCAGTTAAGGAAACTAGAAAAAAAAAACTAGTGTTTCCCTAATGAAGAAAGTATTTCTGCCTCCTGGCTGTTTTGTTGCTCAAACTACAGCACAAATTCCCACAGAGTTTACTTTCTAGACTGATATTTCAAATGTGTCACATCACACAATTGCATCAAATAGGTTTTGATTCTATAGCTATATCACCAATCTAG
>JAJIBD010030945.1:0-23765 GCA_021461705.1 Cryptotis parvus
AACATAGCAAATGTAACTCCAGAAGCCAGAAAAAATAGAGAAATATAAGTCAAAAGCTCAAAAAAATATCAATGTCTCACCAAGAGTACTTACACTTTAGATGATCATCTATATTTGAAGGAATGGTGTGTGACATTCAGAATTTCATGGACAGGCAACAGCTTAGAGAAATCAGTCTTGAACCCATGGAGTGTTAAAAGAGTTTAAGAGGAGCAATTTAAGCTCCATTTGCCAAAGTGTTAAAAGAGCTTCTCTAATGTACAGGACAGGGGGTCGGTGCTATAGCAAAGTGGGTGGCGTTTTGCCTTGTATGCGGCCGACCAGAGTTTGATTCCCAGCATCTCATATGGTCCCTGAACATGGCCAGGAGTAATTTCTGAGTTCAGAGCCAGAAGTAACCCCCTGAGCATCGTTGGATGTGACCCAAAAAAGAAAAAGTATAGGACGAAGTCCTGAATGTGTGGCACTCAGTATGTTACTCAGAGTGTGTTTGTCCTCTACTAGACTGAAAAGGTATGTTGGCTGGAGTGATAGTATAGCTGGGAGGGCGTTTGCCTTGCATGTGGCTGACCTGGGTTTGATCCCCTATGGTCCTCAAAGCACCGTCAGGAGTAATTCCTGGAGTGCAGAGCCAGAAGTAAGCCCTAAGCATAGTTCGATGGTGACCCAAAAATTCAACAAAAAGAAATGTATGTTTATTGCCTGCTGCTGGCCCTGGTTCAGTCACCGGATGTTCTCCCACCACTGTCAGGGTTGATTTGAGTGCAGAGCCAAGAGTCATCCTTAGCACCACTGGGTGTGGTTCAAAAGTAAAAAATATATATATATATATATATATATATACAATCTTCCATTGTTCATCGATATGCTTGAATGGGCACTAGTAACATCTCCATTAGTCCTGTCCTTGTCCTTGAGCAGGAGTGGCAAGGGGCATCTACTCGCTACAGGGACAGGAGGGCCCCAGTATTTTCAGGGTTATAGAACTAGGGTCCTGTAGTTACTGAATCTTTGGCATAAAAAGTAAATAAAAAGGCGGTAAGCTTGCCAGAGAAAACTTACCATGTAGGTGGCATCAGAATGCATAAGTAAAAGCTCTCAACCCGAGCATTGACTGATAAGAGCTTAACCGGAGAAGAACGGGTTTCTCTTGGATGGAGCTCTGAGGAACTGCTAAGGTCTGGATATTTGAGAATGACTAATTGCGTTCTTGTGGTTTGCTCTGGCTCCTTGCCAGGCTTCTCCTGGTATCAGTTAAAACATGTTTATATTGTTTACTATGTATAAACGTGAAAAAAATTGGGAAAAACCTTATGCAAAATTCAGTATCCTATAAAAATATTGAGCGGCACAGGAGTTTAGAGCGCACCTTACCAAGAACATATTAGCTACGGGCGTGGAGTGGGTCTCTCTCTTTCTGGGCAGCTGGCATGGAGGCGGAGGAAGGGCAGGGCCAAACTCCCAATCTGAGTTCGGCCAGCATTGTCTCTCCCGCTCATGAGAGCAAACCCTGAACAATATTGGACTCGGCCAGGGGATGGCCGGTACCCGAGAGGTCGGCTCCATGGTTCTTCCACGTAGGGGCGACCGGGTAGCGCAGCTGTGGGTCTGAAGTAGGTCACTGGATCTCTTCCAAAGGTTACCGTGGCTGAGTCTGGCGTGGGTGGAGTTATCTCTTCAGGGGCGGACATGGAGTCAGGGAGAGAAAGGGCAGGGGCCAAAACTCCACTCCGATTCAGCTAGCATGGTCTCTCCCACACTCATTAGAGCAAACCCTGGAACAGTGTTGGTTTAAACAGGGATAGCCGGCCCCACCCTGAGAGGTGGCTCAACGGTTGTTTTACACATGGGCCAATAATAGCGCAGCTCTAGGTCTGAAGTGGATGGGTCTGGAACAGTATGTTTGCTCTAAGATTAGGGACTTGATAATTTTTCTTTAATTTTTTGGAGTCACACCAACAATGCTCAGGGGTTACTCCTGGCTCTGCACTCAGAAATTATTCCTGTCGTTGCTCCACTGGGACTATACTGGATGCTGGGGGATCAAATCCTTTTAGTACATTTAGAGCCAAGTACTTGCCACTAGGCTAATCTTTCCGTTCACTACTTTAGACATTTTCAATGTTTTATTTATGATGGTTAAATGGATTTTGAGCAATCGATTGGCCAGATTGACTTCTTAATTTATTTTCTGTAGTTCGCTTTTATTCAGCTTAAAGTTCTGTTGGAGGAAGTAAGATGAAATAAAGTTTTATATGCCTAAAAGGGGACAAATGGGATGGGGTAGGCGCAAGGAAATGAAGGGGGCCTGTTGGGAGATTGGTGTTGAAACCGTGTCTTCTCAGTAACTACTATAAATATTATTGTAAATCAAGGTTTTGGTTTTTTTTGGGTGTGTAATCCCATTGAACGTGCTCAGGGTTTCTCCTCTTTCTGTACTCAGGAATTACTCCTGGCAGTGCTTTCGGGGGACCATATGAGATCTTGGGGATCAGAGCCTGGACCGGGTAAGCCAGCCTCTTGGAAGGCCAAACACCCTACCAGCTGAGCTATTGCTCTGGCCCAATCAAAGTTTTTCTTGCAATTTTATTATACCACCGCGTGAGATCTGCAGTACAGCATTGACATATGTTTGGAGGTTTCAGTCTGAGTGTTCCAGCACCTGCCCTCCACCAGTGACCATTTCCCAACACCAATGTCCCAATTCCTCCCCCTCCCATGGCCTGCCTAAATGGCAGGTTCCTTATCTTTATCTTTCTCCTCTCTTATTATTATTCTACACATTGTGATTGCCCTGCATGAGATCCATCATGTGCGTTTTTTTCTGTATTTGTGCTCAGTTCCATGTTTGGTATCAGCCCTTTCGACATTTATTACCACATGTTCCCTTCTTTGACCTTTAACCCTCTATTATACGTTCTGGTAATTTCCAATTTGGTAAGACCACCTGATACTATTTGTGTCAATGCAAATAAATGCAGTCATTCTGTATCTCTTTCCTTCTAATTAAGCTCAGCAGCAGTCCTTTCCATTCCATTATTTGAGAATACAAATTCCTGCTTCATTTTCCTACCATTACGCTGGTAACATTATACATGAATCTACAACCCAACTATTTATCGATCATCAGTTCTTATGGGCATGCAGTTTGACTTTTCCAAAGTTCAGCATTGTGAATAGTGCTGCTATGAAAATAAAGTGCGGGGTGTGTTTCGCTGTTGTGATTTATTTTAGGTATATTCCAGGAATGGTATGGCTGGGTCAAGGAGCTCAATTTCTAGTTTTGGAGGAATATCCATCGTTTCCAGAAAGGTTGTACAAGTCGACATTCCACCAACAATGTATGAGAGTCCCCCTTTCCCACATCCACATATGTATTTGCTTTCCCTTTGAATATGGACAGTCTGTGGTCACTTGATCACTTGAATCCCGTTATTCATCGATTTGCTCTACGGGCGCCACAGTAACATTTCCATTGGACCCTATCACGTGCCAATGTAGCCCAATGGCATCTGGTTGATTCAGGAATATGAAGAGCCTCAAACCGTTCCTTCAGGGTCTTGACAAGGAAGTCTGACCATCTTGTAGGTGGGCGGCCACGTGATCTTTTGACATCCCGTGGGATCCAGTCGGTAACGGCTCTAGTCCAGCGGTCGTCTCCAAATCGCATTACATGTCCAGCCCATCTGATTTTCGATGCCTTGGCAAGCGAGACAGCGTCCCTGATTCTGGAATAGCGACGGAGGTCAGAACTCCGGATTCCTTCTCTCACTTGAGTGAGGCGTGATATTCCAAGCATAGCTCTTTTCGATTCCTCTCTGGGAGACCCGAATAGCATTCTCATCCTGCTTTTGTAGGGGCCCAGGTCTCTGGGGCGTATGTTAATGCAGGGAGAACGGTGGAGTCAAAGAGATGTGCCCGGAGCCGGAGGTTCTTTGTCCTTTTAGCTATTTCTTCGATGCCTTTGAAGGCATTCCATGCCGCTCTCTTCCTCCTGCGCAGCTCAGGTTTTAGGTCGTTCATCATGTTGACTTCTCGACCTAGGTACACATAACTGCTGCATTCAGAGATGTTTGTTCCATTGAGAGTGAATGGGGCCTCTGGAACTAGTTCATTTTTCATGAACATAGTTTTCTTTAGATTCAGCTGTAGACCTATCTTTCCACATTCTCGGTCAAAGTCAGCCAGCATTTGTGCCGCTTGGCTAATGTTTGGTGTTATTAGAACGATGTCATCAGCGAAGCGGAGGTGGTGTAGTTGCCGACCATCTATCTTCACTCCCATTCCTTTCCCATTCTAATTGTCGCATGATGTTCTCGAGGGTGGCGCTGAAGAGTTTTGGTGAAATGGTATCACCCTGTCGAACCCCTCTTTTTGACATCAATGATCACTTCTTTGTAGAATGGTGAGATCCTGGTGGTGAATCCGTAATACAGCTCACGAAGGATCTTGATGTATTAGGTTTGAACACCCTGTTTGGCTAGGGCTTCGATGGCTACTTCAGTCTCCACAGAATCAAAGGCTTTCTGTAAATCAATGAGCGTGAGACAGAGCGGCATCTTGTACTCCCTACAAACCTCAATGAGCTTGGTTACTGTGTGGATATGGTCGATTGTGCTGAATCCTTTCGGAAGCCAGCTTGCTCGCATGGTTGTCCTTCATCTAGTGTTCTGCCAATCCTGTTCAGGATGACTCGTGTAAACAGCTTGTAGATGACGGACAACAGGCAGATGGGGCGATAGTTGCCGATGTCGTGAATGTCTCCCTTCTTGAACAGTAGAACTGTCCTGCTGGTTTTCCATTGGGAGGGCACCTTGCATTCGGACAGGTAGCGTGTGAAGAGCCGAGCTAGTGTATTGATGAGTACCGATGGCAGATTCTTCAGGTGTTCGGGTCTGACTTTGTCTGGGCCTGGTGCTGTTCCCTTCTTTACCGACGAGATGGCATGTCGGATTTCAGAAGGGAGAACGTTGGGAATGACATATCCATCCTGTGGAATTTGGTATGTGGGCAGGTGGATGTGGCTATCAAAGAGATTTGAGTAGAAGTCATGGATAATCTTCTCCATTGCCTTTCTGGAAGATGTGATAGATCCATCAGGGCGTCGGAGGGCAGTCATCTTGGTCTTATAGTTGGCGAAGGACAGGCGGGCGCGGTGCGAGAATGCCTTTCGGCTTCTGCTGCATCTTCCAGTATTTCTGCTCTTCTGTCTTTTGAGGTCTTCTTTTTGCTTCTCTGCACTTCGTTTGCAAGCTTGGACGTTAGCATTTGGTCACCTGAGGCTCGCGCCTTGCCACGTTGGCGAATGGGCTCAAGAGTTTCTGAAGACAGGCGTCCTTTTGTGTCTTTCTCTCTCTCGGCATTCTTCGCACAATCATGGAGGTGCTGAACCAGTCGAGTTGTATTCTTCATCGATGTCGTCAATGATGGTATCTTCCCATGTTGCTGCAATGGTGCCAAGAGTTCCCAGTTGGTGGTCGTTCTGGGAGTTCTCTTCTTAAACTTTGCAGCCTTTTTCTCCCGTTGCGGGAAGTAGACTTTTGCGAAGGAGGCGGTGGTCCGATCCTGTTTGTCTCTGTGGTGAGGTGATATCTCATTGTTGTTTTGATTGCATCTCTGATGATTAGTGATGATGAGCATTTTTTCATATGCCTTTTGGCCATTCAAATTTCTTCCTTGTCAAAGTTTCTGTTCATTTCTTCTCACTTTTTTGGGAGTTAGATATTTTCTTCTTGGATATTCTATGGTTCTGATATCCTGGATATTAACCCTTATCAAGTTAGGTATTAGGTGAATATTCTTTTATTCATCATTATCTCTCTTGGTCACTGTTTCTTTCCCGAGGTGCAGAAGCTCTTTAGTTTCATGTAGTCCCATATGTTTATCTTTTATTCCTGAATTTAGCTGTTAGTGTTTCACCTTTGAAGATGTCTTTTAAATGTTGTTGATGGTTTTTCTATTTTTCTTCCAATGTGCTTTATGGATTCAAAGTCTGATATTGAGATCTTTAATCCATTTTCAGATTATTGTTTAGCTGACTGATTCAGTGTGTTTTTATCTTGCTATCTAGTTCTTCCCTTGTTGAAAGAAGGCATCTGCCCTCAAGTTTGGACTCTTGCACCTTTATAAAGTCTTCGTAATTATTCTTTCAGATTGGGTTTCAGATGCTCAGCTCCTATTACATGATCACAAGGTCATTTCATTCATTGTCTAAATTTATTACTGCTGCTTTGTAGTACAGTTTTGAGGTTAAGAAAGGTGATACCTCCATCTTCTTCTTGGAATTGCTTTGCAGCTATCCATGGGGTTTATTATTCCATACGAATTTTTCAGGAATGTTTGGTCAATTTCTTTAAAGGAATGTCATGGGTATCTGTTGGAGGACAAAGTTCTCTGGGAGTTTTGTTGTTTTGCCCACTCCTGACCCGTCTGTTTACATGCCAAGGTTCGTTCTTAATCTCTTCTATGCTTTTTGCTCGAGGTGCGTGTCAGTTAAGAAATCACCTTGATTGAATAACCTGACTTATATACATACTAAGACCTAGTAACTCTGTGGGCGCAACTCTCTTTATATCCCTGCGCAGCGTGGGACAGTTAGAATTTTCAGGGAAACTACCACCTGACAAACCAATTTATGGGAAGACTGCAGAGGGATGGCGCTAGTTTGCTCTAGCGGGCGATTCTGAACCTTTCAGTACACAAGAACAAGATACTCAGAATAACCCTGGTGTAGATAATAATACAGAAGGACCTTGTGGTACCATCAAGATTACATGAAGCTCATGAAGTTAAGATGTATTACTTTATGCAACCCCCTCTCCAGTATTTTGTTAGAATATCTTAGTAGAAAAGTTTAGACCTTGGCATAACCTTTGTTTACCTGCTTTGCAATAGAGGTGTGGCACTACACTCTGTTTAGGATTCTTTATTGACATGACCCTCTCTGTTACAAATCCCACTTTTTCGTGTATATCCGGGACTGACTTAGGCCCCTTCACTTTAAGCTTTGAGCCTTTTAGCTTCGGCTTTGGCTCCTAGGCCTTCTGACTTTGGCTTTTGCTCCTTTGGCCTTTACTCCTGGGTAGGACTCAGCGCGGGTAGGAATCCTCTCCTTTAATTAGGAGAACTTGGCTCTTTTTGTATGGTCTAAAGTTTGGACCAGAAACTGAAATTCCATTCATTATATTGGAGTGCGTGGAGGAGATGTTGTACTATTAAAGCCTTTTAGAACTGCAGACTCTGAGTTTTCATCTGTTCTCCTGGCGTCCTCAGAAGTAGAAGAGAACCTCTGTCCTGACACTGTCGGACCCGGCGATTCCCGACAGAGTATCCTTAGGAACCGCGTGAATCTGTACAAAGCTCAGGGCCATTACCATCTTGGCAAGTATTAATTCTCCCCATTCATGACTTGAGGAATGTTTCCATTTCACCGTGTCCTCTTTATCTCTTTAAGCAGTGTCTTGTAGTTCTCTTTGCTATATGGAGTCCTTTACTTAATTCAGCTGATTCATGGTATTTGATTTTCTGGCTGGCACAATTGCGATCCTGTCGATTTCTTTCAATATCCCTTTCTTCTCTTTAGATTATTTATTAGGGAAAAGCCACCGACATTGGGTATTGATTTTTGTGCCCTGCCACTCTACTGTCTTCCCGTTCATCATCGATTTGCCTCGAAAGGGCCCCAGTAACATCTCCATATGTCCTGTCTCATGCTAGTAGAGCCCAAGGCATCTGCTTCTCCAGGAACATAAAGAGCCCTCCAATCCATTCCGAAATGAGGTCTCTAATTGTTACTGGTATTTGCATATATATCAAATACACCACGGGTAGCTTGCCAGGCTCTGCCGTGCAGGTAGCATACTCTTGTAGGCATCTCAAGTCCAGCATTTATTGATGACTTAGCCGCTAGCAGCCGCGAGCCGCTGATAGGCTGGTCTGCTGGGTGGAGGTCTGATGAGAGAGAAGTCCGACGTGGAAAATGGAGGCCCTCATGGAGTGGGGGTCGTCTGGCTAGTTGTGAGGCTCTGCTGGGATGGTGGGCCAGGGCTAGAACCCACCATCCTCCCGGGCGCCTCGTGAGCGGCTGGTCACAGGGGAGAGCCAGTAGCAGCTCTGCCCCATGTCTGCGTAGTCTCTGGACCGGCATACCTGGAGCCGGATTTAAGAAAGACTGCTGCAGGGTGGAACTCGATGAGCCGGGCGCTGATAGGCTGGTCTGCTGGGTGGAGGTCTGACGAAGAGAAGTCCAGATGTGGAAAAATGGAGGCCTCACGCCTTACTCTACTTGATCACTTGATCCACTTGAATCCGTTATTCATGATTTGCTCGGCGGGGCGCCAGTAACATTTCCATTGGACCCTATCACGTGTGTAACCCAATGGCATCTGGTTGATTCAGGATACCACTCTACTATACATATCTATTATTTCTCAGAGTTTTTGGGTCGAGTTTAGGGTTCTCTAAGTATAATATCATGTATGCAAATAATGATAGCTTGATTTCTTCCTTGCCTATCTGGATGCCCCCTTAATGTTCTTTTATTCTCTGACTGCTATGGCGGTAAACTTTCCATACTATATTGAATAAAAGAGGTGAGCAAAGACAAACATATCGTGTTCCTGATCTTGGGGAAGGCTTTCCAATTTTCCATTGAGAATGATACTAAGCTGGCAGGCTGTTACCTTAGGTGGCTTTGACTATCTTGAGAAGCTTCCTTCAATTCCATTTTCTGGAGGGGTTTTAGTCATGAATGGGTGCTGGATCATTTCAAATGCTTTCTGCATCTATTGACTAGGATCTTTGCATTTTTATTTTCTGTATTGATGATGTATTATGTTAGTTGAATTTGCGAGAATGTTGAACCATCTTTTGCATTCGGGATGAATCCTAATTGGTCAGGATGTGTAGTCTTTTCAATCAAGGTGTTTTAATAAAATTAAAATATACGCAGGTTTAAGCATTAAGTATTCTATCACTTTTCACTTGTTTTCCTGTTGTTCATCAATTTGCTTGAGAGCGGGCACCAGTAACATCTCCATAAGTCCTGTCACATACTAAGAGTGTTGCCCAAGGGCATCCTGCTCCCAGGAACACAAAGAGCCTCAAACCATTCCTTCAGGTGGGAATGAGAGTCTATAATTAAATACTGCCTTTTGTCATGGCCAAATACGACACCAGAAGTTTACCAGGCTCTGGGTGCAGGATAGTCTGAAGTAGTAGCCTCTAATCTGGTATTTATTGACGAACAAGTGGCTATGTGAGGGTGGAAAGATCTGCTCTTCTGGGTGGAACTCCTGATGAGCTGTAAGGTCTGGATGTTGTGAAATTTAGGGCCGCCCGCCTGGTGTGGGGTTCCTCCGACTATGCGAACTCTGCGAGATAGCGGTTCAGGGCTTCCAAGCAACGCCTTCCCTCCCTGAGTGTCTCATGATCAGCTGGGTACAGGGAGAAACCCAGTAGCAGCTCTTGCCGCCTCTCCCGGTCTCTGGATCAGGCTTCTCTTGGTGGAAACTCAGTTTTCTATAGGGTGGGACTCTGAGGAGCAGGGCTTAGCAGATCATATCTCTTCTGCTTGGTGAAGTTCTGATGACCTGTAAGTCCGGATGTAGAAAATGGTGGCCCCCTCATGAGAGGGTTCCTCTGACTTCTTGTGAGCTCTGCTGGGATGAGTGGTCTAGGGCTAGAAGCCGCCCCTCCTGGGTGCCTGTTGGTCAGCTGAGCACAGGGAGAGTCTGCAGCTCTGACCCGCCTATATCTGAAAGTCTGGATCCAGGCATACCTGGGCTGAAATGGGATATTGGCAGGGTGGGTCTCTGACGAGCAGTGGGTCAGGAGTCTGTGTAAACTCTACTCAGGTTTACGAGAAAATCCTACGTGTGGCAACAGTACTTTTCACAACACAAATCCAAACTAGGTTTCTGCTGATTGATACCATCTGAGAAAGAAGTTGTAGTGTAGAGTTAAAATGGAATATTATCTTATTAGAAATGAAATCTTTCTTTATTGCAAGAACATGGTTGCTTGATGCGGTATCAATTAAAATAATCCACAGAAATACAAAGATATTATGGGATGACTTCCCATATGTGAGTAAAATTAAGCAGTTTAACTGTCAAACTACGTAAAACTATACCTCCATCTCCAAGAAAAGGATGGTGCTAAACTTACCACAGGAAGAAGAAAAAGTAAAATAGAAGTACACAGGAAAATGGGCGCAAAACTGGTGGTGTAGGGGCAGAACAATAGCTGCAGCAGGTGGGCCGTTTGCCTTGCGCCCAGTGGAACCCAGTTCAATCGGCATACATGGTCCCCAAGCACCGCCAGAGGCTGGTTCCTCGAGAAGAGCCAAGAGTTACTGAGCATCACTGGAGTGTGACTCCCAAGCCCCTTAAAAAAAAGATGGTGTAAAGCTAAAGACTGTAATTTGGTCGGTGGAGAAACAACAATGCCAGACTGTGAAATCGAATCTGAAATTCATATAAAGAGCAACTATTAAATGACCCTGAAACTTGAGTTGAGAATTCATTATAGGCCAGTCACTTTATTATATGTGTGTAAATCAAACCACCATACAGTGCAGCTGAAACTTTTCTTACAGAAAGCATATGTGAATTTTTCTCATTTAGAAGGAAATTGGGCCTCATTCCCATGACACAGACAAATGGTTTTGCAAGAACTCTTCCTTGTTCCTGGGTGAGCAGATGTCCTTGGCCTACACAGCTCGAAGGACCCACAGAGATGTGCTGGTGCTTACTGTAAGCAAATCACTTAGATAACAAAACTTTCCTTTATCTACATTTCTGTTTCTGTGAGCCTGTACAGAAACGACGGCCTATGTTAGGAATAATTCATTCTTCCCACTCCTCTGATAGACCAATTCCCCCATAAATTGTAGATGCTAGGGTGTTTAAAAAAAGTGGTAATTTTCTAATTGTTCCCCAGGACCGGCACTTTAAAGTAACATTCAGACCAGAGTGACAACACTGTAGGTAGGGCATTTGCCTTGCGTGGCCGGCCCAGCCAGTCGGCAGGTGATGTCTGGCATCCCATATGGTCTACGATTCCCTGCAGGAAGGTAATTCCACAGTGCAGAGCCAGGTGAAACCCTGAGCATTTACCACGTGTGACCAAAAGCAAATAAATAATACTAAATAAATAAAAAATAAAGTAATTGACTTTGTAGTATTCACTTTTGGTGCCTAAATAACTTGTCTATCCAGAAGTACGCTATAGGCATCCAGAACATAGGATTGGGGACAAAACATATATCTTATGGATTTCTCAATGAGAGATTCTTCCTGAGATATGAAGCAGAGATTATTACAAGACCTGGTGGGGGCAACATTCTGCCTCTGGACACCAACCTTTTGGTTGAAGGTTTCCATATACTATATTCCCTCTCTCATATCTACTACCTGTACCAGGCACCTGGGATGGGACCTACGTGAGCCTATGAGATAAATTACTCATATCCGCTATACTCTCTTGGCCCTGCAGGTCTGAAATTCTGGGGCTGGGCGATAGCAGAGAGTAGGGCATTGCATACACCGCAACCCGACCTGGATTTGATCTCCCGGCATCCCATATAGTCCCTCGAGAACTGGCAGGAGAAATTAGAGTGCCAGGGTAAAATAATGAGCATTGCCAAGTGTGACACAAAAAGCAAAAACAAACAAACAATAAAACTCAAAAAACCCAGCCTGAAATTCTATTTTCTTCGAGGGTCACACCTGGCAGTGCTGAGGGGTTACTCTGGCTCTGCACTCAGGAATTATCTGGCGGTGCTCAGGGGACCATATGGGATGCCGAGGATGAACCTGGGGCGGCACATGCAAAGGAAAATGCTCTACCTACTGGACTGTGCTTCGGCCCCCAGACTGAAATTCTTTATATAGCGGTAACCATGATCAGAAGAAGTCACATCTCAAAAAGCCCAGCATGAGGAATGAATCCAGATATAACTGAAACAATTATTTATTACGATTGTTTCATGAGAAATTTTCCTAACTTTTAACTTTGAGGAGGCATGGAATTTAGACTGGAATGAGGAGTGCTGTTTTGCAGGAAGAAAGACATTCCTCATTTTCCCCAAGATTTGGAATCTATTCCTGCGTCTTACAGGAAATAATTTTTAGAAGGAAACATAGAGTAAAGACTAGTGACCTAGTAGTCTTTTCACTTGCTGCACTTATTTTTATTTTTGTATTTAATATTTTGTTATACCACCGTGAGATATGGAGTATAGCGTTGGTGCAACCAGGGTTTCGAAATCTTTGTGTTACAGCACCCCGCCCTCTGAATGCCCCTCTTTTAGTCCCACCCAGCAAATACTCAGGGCGCCACTCCTGGCTCTGCACTCAGTAATTACTTCTGGCAGCGCCGTGGGACTCTTACAGAATGCCGTGGATCAAATCCCAGTCAGCTGTGCACACCAGTAGGCAAACCGCTAGCAGCTGGAATATCACTCTGGACCACAGTGAATCACTTGTTTAGATATACTTTTGTTGTATGTGGGTTTTTTATGTGGGGTCTGCTAGAGATTCTCAGGGTTTACTCCTGGCTCTGCATTCATAGTTAGTCCTGGCAGTGCTCAGAGGACCCAGCAAATTGCCAGGGTCCATCGGGTCTACCCATGCTAGAGAGGAAAGAGCCTATTTTGCTGTCCTAGAGGCCCCATTGTTTATTGTTATGGGCCACATCTGTCGATGCTCAGAGGTTTCCTCCCAACTCTGAACCTGAATCGTTCCTACTGGGATTGAGGACCATACAGAGTTCTAAAATTCAATCAGGATTGACCTGGCGCAATGCAAGCACCCTATTGCTGCCTGATGAAATAGGAACCCCGTAGCAGTTTTTCAGCATCCCTGGGCATTCTTTGCCAGCCTCTTTTTGAGTATTTGCATGCTTTCACTGCTTTATTGTTTTAAGTGATCATTTAATGAATATTATACCACCATCAGATAGAATAGAAACTTTTATTCTGGGCCAGACTAATGACTGCATTCCAGAAAACAGGTTTCCCACTTGAACCATGGTGAGTTCCGAAAGTTTGCGTAAGAAAGGTGAATAAAGCAGGAACCCATTTTGCTTTTCTGTAGTATGTCAACGAATTATGGTAAGTACAGAGTTTTGAGGAAAAAAAAAAAAACCCTCCATTTTACATCATTGGGATTTTTCTGGGATGTCAGACTTTATTTTCAGACCATGTAGTACCGCATTTCCCTTTTTGAGGGTGGCATGTCCTTTAAACCCGCACATCCTGGGCATTCTCAGGCTCTACTTCAAATTCCCTTGTCTGTGATTCCTTCTTGAAGTTTTCTTGCATTGTGTGGGAATGACGAGAGGTGAGTTCCTCTGGGAACGGTTTACGGAGAAAAGCCTGCAGTGCCAACTTGGCCCAGGCGAGAGCTAGTGCCCGTTCTGGGCGGAGCCTTGTATTTCAGTGTGAAGTCTCAAGAAGCTTGTTACCGCCTTACAGTTTTCAACCAGGTTGAAAGCGGCAAAACTGGCCAGGCCAGATTCAAAGCAAGCCGAGATTAGATGGGTGGAGCAGTAGAAGGATTGTTGGTTTTGAAGCAGGTAGAAGCCGGGAGTGCGCTGAGGTGTAGGGTTGGGCATGAAGGACAGACCCTGGAGTGGGTCACCTACAGGAGGGATAAGAGCAGGGCGAGGGCTAGGTGTGCCCGTGAGTGTGCAGGTAGAGTCAGGCTCCAGGGACACGCAGGAGGAGAGCAGGAACCAGGTGTGAGGAGACCAGCAGAAGAGCAGGTTTGCTCCTAGTCTGGTGCTGTGGCAGTTTTCTAACGTGGCAACACAACCGGGCCCTCTTCTGTGTACATTTTATATTTATACACCTACGGGGCATCGAAGCATCACCGAGGGGGGTAGTAGCCTGAAGGTGCAGTTCCGGGCTTTTCTGTTGGTCACCTAAAAATGAATATCCAGGCACATGGTAAAATATTTTTAATGCTTATTGCTAGAGCCAATTGAAGTATTTGAAGCGCTCTGTTAGAGTCTGGTCATCATGCTCCTGCGTGTGGTGAGTGGGTAGGGGCTGCAGGTTATTGGCCTGTTTGGAGGTGTTTGCACCATTGGGTCCCATGGTATGAGCAGGAGATATCTGGATTCCCAATGGCAGAGTGAACTTAAGGTAAAAACTTGAATCCTGGAGGATCTGGAACTGTGTGTGTGAAGAGAGGCCTCAGGTGGCCACTAGGTAGCAAGTCCTTCAGAGGCTGAAAAATGCTTGTGTGTGATCTGAATTTCTGAACCGTTTCTATCAAGAAGCATCTGGGTGCAGTCAGTACCCTGTAGAACAAGTCCATCTGTTAGTGAAACGTAAACAACCTCTTACTGAGTTGCCCACACTTGAGTTTCCCTTGGAAGTGCATGCGACCATTTCTTTTTCTATTTGTTTTAATTTAATTTTTAATTTTATTTTATTAAAAAATTCAAAATTAAAATAAATTAAAAATTTAAATTAAAAAATTAAAAAAAATAATAAAATAATTTTGTCTTTCCCCCAAAATTTTATTACACCATTTTAGACAGCCTGGCGTTGAAAGATACTCATGAAGTTTTGGTTCTACAGTGTTCCAACAACCATCCCTACACCCAAGCCATACCACTCACCAATGTCACATCCCCCTCCCCCTCCCACACCTCAACTACTTAGGCGGGTTCTGTATGGCATTTCTCCTCCTCTTTATCTCTTTCCCTCACTGCCGGCTTTCCACTGCACATCGTGGAATGTAGTGCATTAAAAGACATCACTGTATCCACTTACTGGCGCGTGGACCAGCGGCTTGCTCGAACTGGTTTTGCTCTGTCAATCTGGTCGTGAGACAGTTTCCCAACGTCTGGATGAAGTAGAAAATGGTGGCTATTGTGGTGGGCAAGTCTGCATCAACAGCTATCGGGGACCAGGAGATGATGGGCCCACTCCCCAAAACCCATCTGCCCTCGGGGAACTTATAGTCAGCTGGGCCCAGAAGCGACCGAGTTACAGCTTCCCCAGCCACTTGTGAGGCTCTTCATCACATGTGACCATTTCTTAACTCTCCTGGTACCGCGTTGTTTTCTGATTTCCAGTGGTATTATTCAGAGCTGCCTGACTCATTTATAGTTGGTTGGCCCTTTGTTCCATCACCGAACCAAGCAGTGTCGCTTTCCTCTACCAGTGTTTCCCAGGTTCCCTCTCCTACCTTGCCCACCCCAGCTGCCATCTTGACAGAGCATTGAGTTTCAGTTTTAACATGTGAGTGTTATCATCTCATTGTTGTTCACTGTTTGGGTGGTTATTTGGCTCTATCATTCCTTATACAGCGCACAGCCGGACAGGAGTCCCTTTAACCTCTGTCCCTTTTGCTTATCATCTGTCTCTACTCTTCCTTTACTCTGTTTCTTCTCTTTATTCCAGGGATCGATCATCTAGAGTCATCTAGGCGTTTCCCGTTAAAAATAGTTTCCTCCCAGTTACTGTAAATTCCATATAAAATTATTACCATCTGTGTTTTGTCCTTCTCCATTCAGATTACCCTGAACAAATCTTCAGTTCCATGAAGTTGCAGCAAAGTGCATTTTCATCATTCCTTGCAGGTGTGTTTATTCCATTATGTGTATATTACATCTTCTTGCTCCACTCATGTGCTTTGTCATCTGGGTTCAAATCTTAGCTGTTGTACTGAGTGCTTGTGAATAACATTTGCATATGTCCTTTGGAGTGGATTTTATTTTGTCCTTGGAGAGGGTATCTATAATTGGAATGCTGGCATAATTAGTAGCTTGATTTTACATTTTCTGAGACTCCTCCATATGTTTTCCATAGAGGTTTGTTGAACCATTTCCCATTTCTGTTTTAGTGACCGAGTTTTCATCTATCACCACATCCCCAGATTGTTCCCATTCCTTTTGGTGGTGCCTTTCTCACTGGTGTAGAATGATGTCTCGTGTCATCTGTTATGGAGCTGTGGGGGCCCCCAACAGTATCAGAACAGTTCTCTTCTACCTCAGATAATACGAGGTAAAGGATGGCTTAAGTCGATGCAGTTCTAAGTAGGCTTTTTATAGTACCAGCTCTACCACCACAATTCAATATAATGGGCGAAGTGTAGCTTTGATCAGACTTGACCCATACAAGAGCGCAAAGTCTTTCACCAAAGAGAGAAAGTCTCACCTGAGAGAGTCCTAACCAAAGAGAAGGGGAAGGGGAAAGGGCTGGCGATAGCAGGGGAATGGCCGCTGGGGTCCCCAGCAGTGTCAGGACAGAAGTTCTCTTCTACCTCCGAGGGCGCCGGAGAACAGATGAAAACTCATGAGTCCGTGCAGTTCCAAAAAGGCTTTTAATAGTACAAAAGCTCTTCCACAGCACTCCCAGATAATGAACAAACTCTAGCTCTGGTCCGAACTTAGACCATACAAAGAGCCTAAGTCTCCCACCAAAGAGAGAGGATCTCACCCGAGCTGAGTCCTACCCAGAAGAAGGAGCAAAAGGCCAAAGAGCAAAAAGCCAAAAGCCACAGCAAGAGCAAAAGGCCGAGGAGCCAAAAGCCGAAAGTGAAAAGGCCCAAAGTCCAAGGGGGCCTCAAGTCAGCCCCTAATATACACCAAAATAATCCAAGGGAGGGTCGTGTCAACAAGAACTCTAAACAGAGTGTAGTGCCACACCCTATTGCAGGTATAAACAAAGGTTAGCCCAAGGACTAATCTCGTCTTCTGAGATTATCTCTTATGTAAAACACTGGAGAGAGAGAGAGAGAGAGGGGGCTGGTATAAAGTAATACATCTTAACTTCATGAGCAACATGTAATCTAGATGGTACCCACAAGGTCCTTCTTATTATTATCTGCACCAGGGTGATTCTGAGTATCTTGTTCTCGTGTACTGAAAGGGTCACATTCGCCTGTTTAGAGCAAACTAGTATGATCCTTCCTATAGTCTTCCCTATAGTCTCGACGTAGCCAGGGTGGTAGTCTCCCTGGTAATTCTAACTTTCCCACGCTGGGTGCAGTGGGTATAAAGAGAAGCTGTGCCCAATCTAGAAAACATAGAAGTCTTAGTAGATGTATAAGTCAGAAGTTATTCCAAGGTGACTCTTGTAACTGCCACACCTTCTAGCAGTGTTTACATAGAAGAGAGGTCTCATTAGAATGAACCTTGACTTAAATAGATTAAGCTGGGAGTGAGCAAAACAACAAAACTCTAAGAATAGCTAAACCTGTCCTCCAACAGCCTTAGTGGGTACAGGGTGTTTGCCTTGCATGGCCGGCCCATGCCAGCCAAAGTTTGATAACAGCGTCCCATATGTTTACAGAGCACTGCCGGGAGTAACCCTGAAGGCATGCCAGGTGTGATAACAAGCAAAAAAAGAAGAAAAAGAAGGAAGTACTCAAGTCTGAGTCACCAGTATACACAAAGTAATCTAGAGAGCCTTACAACCAGCGGACGTCCCCACTCCGCGGGGCGGCCATTTTCCACATCCGGACTTCTCTTGTCAAAACTCCAACCAGCAGACCAGCCTATCTGGCCCGGCTCATTTAGGTTCCACCCTGCAGCAGTCTTTTAAATCCAGCTCAGGTGAAGCGCTGCAGACATAAGGTGAAACTGCCACTGGCTCTCCCTGTGCTTATTGCTCCGAAGGCTCCCAGGAGGAATGGCAGGTTCTAGCCTGCCGCCCACCCCAGCAGAGCCTTAAACCGGCGACACAACCCCCAACTCCACCGCAGGTGCCTCCATTTTCCACGTCCTGACTTCTCTCGTCAGAACTACCCGCAGCAGACCAGCCTATCACAGCCGGCTCGCTGCTGCATGCGACCAAGTGGTTTATCAATAAATGCTTGTAGGAGATGACTACAAAGAGTATGCTACCTGCACAGCAGGAGCCTGGCAAACTACCACGTGTTGTATTTGATATGCCAATGCCCGTAACAAGTATAGACCACTCATTCCGGAATTAGTGAGGCTCTTATTATGTTCTTTCAAACCCAGGAATGTATGAGCCTGGAACACAGAAGTACAACCAGCAGAGCAGAAACCATTTTTTTCCCCCGTTAGACCCCCTGCATTCCATGGACCACGAGAAACGCTTCCGACCAAAGTCCACCCTCGATGGAGCCTCGGAGGGCCAGAGGAACCCCCACACCTTGCTGTCATCGATTTTCACAATCCACACTCCGCGGCTAGTAAGATCTACACCAGCAGATTAATCTAGTCTCCAGCCCTGCAGATTAATAAAGTCTCCAGCCCGGCTTTTCAGAAGCCCAGCCTGCAGGGGACCCCACCAGCAGAGACCCGACCTTACAGGAGAAGTATTTCAAGACCAGGAATGCTTAAGCCTAAGACACAGGTACACCCGGCTTTCCACTGTTGCGCACGGCCGCATAGCGGCTGTCTAGTGGTTCCTCCAAATTACTATAAATATTCTACCCACCCATCTGAGAGAGCCCCACAAAGTAATGAGAGTATGGCGCCCATGGCGAGCCTAGCAAGCTGTGATTGTGTTCGTTATGCCAAAACAAGTAACAGAAATGTTTATTTTCCCTGACCCGAAAGAGCCCCTAATGGCGGCAGTAAAGAAAGGCAAACAAGCAGTGCCGTAAGATTTCACGGCCATCCTAGGCTGCCAACGTAAAGCAGGACTAAAATGACTGTCTGTACTTTCAATGCATGTGTGCTGGCACCAGAAGCATATGCTGGAGGATCTGATGGTGCAAGGCAAAAGATCAAGTACGACATCATTGGTCTGACTGAGAAGAGAAAGCATCAGTTGCATCATGTGTTTGGCAGGAGGATAATTGTTCCTTGGAACTTCACGACCGAAAGGAATCGGGGCGTTGGTGTTTCTTGTCAGCACGAACAGCGTAGTAACATTGATTCATTTGAATGCCTAACAGAGCCTGATTGGGAGAGGTTACACTTGAAGAGATGGGCCCTGCCAGCAGAATTTCTATCTTGCTTGTGTCTACAGCATCCACGTACAAAAATTGGAATTGTGAAATTCTACATGGAATTGGAGGTTCCGTAAAAGAGATCACACCTTCTGCAAGATCATGACCGGTGATTTTAATGCCAAGAATAGGACCAAGAAGATTGGCTGAAGAACCCACATCGGGACCCATAGCCTAGAATGGAATAGAACAGGGTGAGAACATCTGAGTTCATCTATGTACACCCCAAGACCATTCATGGGAACTCACAGTTCCAGAAAGGTTGAAGCGAAACATTGGACATGAGAATCTCACAGGCGGACAGTTCCACAATGAAATTGACCACCTCGTCTTCAATTGAGGGTTTTGTCTGACCGATGAAGCTTTGTCCCCACAATTCGAGCAGGTCGAACTTACCGCTCTCCCCCTGAAAAATTCTACTTCCCACATGGGGAGAAAGGCTGCCAGTTTAAGAAGAGAATTCCCAGAACAACCACCAGCAGGGAACACTTTGGCACCATTGCAACAACATGGGAAGATACCATCATTGATGACGTCGATGAAGAATACAAACCGACTGGGTTCGCTTACCTCCATGATTGTGCGAAGAATGCTCAGAAGAGCGATAGAGAGCAAAGGAGCACATCTTCAGAAACTCTTGAGCTCATTAGTGATTGGCAAGGGCAAGCCTCAGGAGACCAAATGCTTAGTTAAAGCTTGCTAAATAGTGCAAGAAGAGATAAAAGAAGTCCTCAAAGCCAGAAGGCAGAAATACTGAAAGATGCTTGAGACGGCGGAAAAGCAATGCACCGCCCGCCTGTCCTTACAACTATAAGACCAAGATGACTGACCTCCGCTGAGCCTGATGGATCTATCATCTTTCAGAAAGACAATGGGGAAGATTATCCAGGATCTACACCTCTCTTTGTGTAGCCACATCCACCTGCTCACGTACCAAATTCCACAGGATGGATATGTAACATTCCCAACGTTCTCCTTTGAAATCCGACCTACCATCAGGTAGGTAAAGAGGAACAGCCCCAGGCCCGACACAAGTCAGACCGAACACCTGAAGAATCTGCCGTCGGTAAGCATCAATACACTAGCTCGGCTCTTCACGCGCTACTGTGTGAATGCTAGGTGCCCTTCCCAATGGAAAACCAGCAGGACAGTTCTACTGTTCAAGGGAAGACATTCACGACCTCAGCTTAACTCATGTACCTGAGAACGGTAATACAGCAATTAGAATGGGAAGGAATACTGGGAGTGAAGTTAGATGTAACTTTACCACCTCATTCAATGATGCCATGTTTTTGTAACACCAAACATTAGCCCAGCGGCATAAATGCTGGCTGGAGTGGACCAAGAATGTGGAAAGATAGGTCTACAGCTGAATCTAAAGAAAACTATGTTCGCCTGAAGAATGAACTGGTTACAGAGCCCCATTACCTCTCAATGGAACAAACACTCTGAATGCGTGATTATGTGTACTGGAATTAGAAAACAACATGATGAACTGACCTAAAACACCTGAGCTGTGGGGAAGGAAGGAAGTGGCATGGAATGCCTTCAAAATGCATCCGAAGAAAATAGTTCAGGACGAAGACTATCTGGCTCGGACACATCTCTTTGACTCCACCAGTCTCTCCCCACACCCATTAATACGCCTCAGGGCCATAAGGCCCTACAAAAGCAGGATGAGAATGCTATTCGGGTCTTCCAGAGAGGAATCAGAAGAACTGTACTTGGAATATCACGTCCTCTCAGTGAGAGGAAGGAATCAAGAGTTCTGACCTCCGTCGCTATTCAGAATTTTTTGTTTGCCAAGGCATCGAAAATCAGATAAGAATTAGACATGTAATGCGATTTAGAGACAACCGCTGGACTAGAGCCATTAACGACTGATCCCACGGGATGTAAAATTAATAAGCATGCCTGTTACCTTGGAGACTCCTAAGGGCTGCATCTGCTCTGGATTGCCTCCCCAAAACTCACTCTGATAAGGGGGGTAGTCTAAATGTGGCAGTTTATCCGACCATGTATGCTGTACTAGCTGGTATAAATATTCTCCCATGCTATACAATCATCTGGGACTAGCTAGATCTTACCAAAGCATATTAGCCTGGCCAGTAGGACACCTAAGTAATTAGACCAGAGAGAAATGCTGTTTGCTTCCAAACAAACAAGCATGGCTCCTGACAAAATATAAAACTACAATGAAGTAGAGGAGACTTTTGAAGGCTGGAGAAATATTTAACTGGCATTGGTGTTGGTCTTTGGTACAGTGACTTGCCATCTCAGAAACCCCCTTCTCTCATTTCAAAGGCATTCCGGCTCAAAACATTAGCATTGTGTAAAGGCCCTAGGTGAGATGCAGGAGGGATTACCTAAGGGCATTGGACCCTCCCTGCTTTCCATAACAATGGGAGGAAGGTCTGATGTGGCGGGGGGGCTAATCGAGCGGTTCCGCTCTCGGGCTTCTTCCTGTGGGATTCGCCTTGTGAGCCGTATCCCCTTGGAAGTTTTACACGTGGTGGTGCGCCATCTTGGCCTGCACGTGGCTGAGGTTTCAGCCTGGAATCCTAAGATCTGAGTTTTTCCTTTTTGCTGATTTGTATGCCTGAACCTGTGACGTAAAGCCTTTTAAAACCGCATCGGACTTCCTGAGTGGTTCATCCATTCCTCTGCCGGCTTAGAGGTAGAAGGGAACTCTCGCTTCCCTGGCACTGTCGGGGACCCAGGCGGAGCGCCCGAGCATTTGGCGTCCCTAAAATGTGAGCACTCTGTTTAACATCGCTCTGGTCTATTTATCATCGACAGAGATCATCTGCCTCCAAGCGAGAGAGTAAAATGATGGATATCTCATGGTAAGGATACATTGGTATCTTTATTGGCTCAGAACCATACATAGTTCAGTCTATAAAGTTCCTTTTTGAGAACTTCTCGATCTTTTCCGCAAATCATCTCAGCCCTGGCAGATTTTGAAACTCTCCAACTTTGTGTGGTGACAATGATTAATAGAGAGGGTAAGAAAGTAATAAATTGAATGCAATCTTATGAAGACGCAGGTTTACTCAAGCAATTGAGGAAATAAGTGAGGATCATAAAGCTACTGAGTGACTGGTCTTAAAGCTTGAGGTCTGAAATTATTAAGGAGTTTAAAATTTGAAAAGAAATTAGAAGAACAGGGAAAGTAAAATTATTCACCGATTTTTAAAATTTGAGGAAAAAATTAGAAGAACAGGATTTAAATTCAAGAAAAATTAAAGAAATTGTAAGTTTTTAAAATTCAAAGAAAAATTAGAAGAACAGGAAAAGGTAAAAGTACTAAAAGGATTTTAAGAATTTGAACTAAAGTTTGAAGAGCAGAAGAAGGATATCGATAAAATCGAACAATCTATCTTAGAGGAAGCAAATTGACGAGACAGAGAGAGTTAGAATAGATGGATCTGAAAGAGGAGGGTTTGGGAAGTTCACATAAGATTGAAAGAACAAAAAAGGAAGAAATAGTGAGGTAAAACTTGAAAAACTTACACGAAGAAATGGATGTATTAAGCACAGGGTGAGGATTTCTATTTCATAGCATTGTCAATCAGGACCTAGCGCATACCCCATTGACTGAAGTGAAACCAACTTAAAAACCGTTCTCAAACATGCCTTACAAAAACTGTAGACTTATAAAAAAGGTGTGTGGCACATTCCCAGCAAAAAATCTAAAAAGAATTCTAATGTGGTTGATGAATCTTAGAGTGGAGAAACAGGAAAACCTAAAGGAGGTAAATCCCCAAGCTTGAAAATCTCCCCAGAAAGTTAATGTCTCAATGGGGGTAGATGTTCTTTCTCTGACAGGGTATCTAGGCTTCCAATAGAGGGAAGAACGGGAGGAACAGATTGCCTCGAGCCAAAGAGCAAGCCTACAGTAACATCTTCCTCTGACCAACGGAAAGATAGAGAAAACCGATTCATGAAGGCTTCAAAAATTGAGGCAATAACCCCGCGTTTGGAAGGTGCTTGCGCAGCAGGTTTTGGAATATCAAGTCCTTATACTTTAAAACATTTGCAGCTTATGTTGGGCGAAAAATGATCAGTTGGTATTGGGAGACTTTGAAATGGTAGCCCATACTTGTCTAAACAAATCACAGTACATGCAATGGCATAGTGAAAAGCGTAGATGAAGTTAGCACTAGAAATCTGTTGACACTTTTAAGAGAAAAGGAATCAGGCCATGCCATCACTTTTGCTGCTAAAAGGTGTGAAGGGTGAATGGAAAAAGAAAGCAAAACAAGCCGACATTGCCTCGAACCTTATTCCTTAAATTTGTCCGGAGACAAAGCATTAAAGCTAGGAGAGGTTCCGACCAAAATTTCTAGGTAGCTAACTTGAAATTTACCAGGTCGTGATGGAAACCAAAGTACTTTAATTTTTGTTGGGGAGACAGGAAGCAAATCCAAAGACAGGTTCAGACCCAACCACTCAAGAAATCCAAAACAAAAACTTAGCATATAAGAATGCTAATCAAAAATGAGCATTACGATATGGTGTTAAGGTAAAGGATGACCTCATGGGGGTATCTAAAGGCCTGTAGGAAATCAAAGTCAATTTAACCTCCCCATAAACACAGGATGATTTATGTGAGGCTTACCCCAGGTTACAGCAGGAGATCTCAGGTGGGAGAGAAGGAGAAATGTCAGACAGCTCTAGGGGAGAAACAATAAACTTCGAAGGATAAACAATAATCGGAGAAACTATTCTAATAATTGCAGCTCCACCCCCGGAGGGCCCCACCTGGACCATGCCCAAGGTGCAGAAAAAGGAAAACATTGGGCCAGAGACTGTCGGTCT
>JAJIBD010030946.1:0-29293 GCA_021461705.1 Cryptotis parvus
CAGTTAGATGATCATCTATATTTGAAGGAATGGTGTGTGACATTCAGAATTTCATGGACAGGCAACAGCTTAGAGAAATCAGTCTTGAGCCCATGGAGTGTTAAAAGAGTTTAAGAGGAACAATTTAAGTTCATTTGCCAAAGTGTTATAAGAGCTTCTCTAATGTACAGGACAGGGGTCGGTGCTATAGCACAGTGGGTAGGCGTTGCCTTGTATGCGGCCGACCTTGGTTTGATTCCCAGCATCCCTTATGGTCCCGTGAACATTGCCAGGAGTAACTTCTTAGTTCAGAGCCATAAGTAACCCCTGAGCATCGTTGGATGTGACCCCAAAAAAAAAAGTATAGGACAAAGTCCTCAATGTGTGGCACTCAGTATGTTACTCAGAGTGTGTTTGTCCTCTACTAGACTGAAAATGTATGTTGGCTGGAGGCGATAGTACAGCTGGGAGGGCGTTTGTCTTGCATGTGGCTGACCTGGGTTTGATCCCCTATGGTCCTCAAAGCACTGTCAGGAGTAATTCCTGAGTGCAGAGCCAGAAGTAAGCCCTGAGCATAGTTCGATGGTGACCCAAAAAATCAACAAAAAAGAAATGTATGTTTATTGCCTGCTGCTGGCCCTGGTTCAGTCGCCAGATGTTCTCCCACCACTGTCAGGGATGATTTGAGTGCAGAGCCAAGAGTCATCCTTTAGCACCACTGGGTGTGGTTCCAAAAAAATATATATATATATATATATATATATATCACTGTCTTCCCATTGTTCATCGATATGCTTGAATGGGCACTAGTAACATCTCCATTAGTCCTGTCCTGTCATGAGCAGAGTGCAACCCAAGGGCATCTACTCGCTACAGGGACAGGAGGAGCCGAAAACCATTTTTCAGGTTATAGAACTGAGGTCCATAATAGTTACTAGTCTTTGGCATAAAAAGTAAATAAAAGACGGTAGCTTGCCAGGCTTTACCATGTAGGTGGTATAGTCTCAGTAGAAGGCTCTCAACCCGAGCATTGACTGATGAAACTTAAAGGGGGAAGAACAGGTTTTCTCTTGGATGGAGCTCTGAGGAACTATGGAGTCTGGATGTTGAGAATGACTAATTGCATGATGTGTGGTTTGCTCTGGCTCCTTGCCAGGCTTCCTGGTATCAGTTAAAACATGTTTATAACTGTTTACTATGTATAAACGTGAAAAAATTGGGAAGAACCTTATGCAAAATTCAGTATCCTATAAAAATATTGAGCGGCCGATTTGCGGCCGCAACCAAGGAACATGTGCTTCTGGCGTGGGTGGGTCTCTCTCTTTCTGGGCAACTGGCATGGAGGCGGAGGGAAAGGGCAGGGCCCAAAACTCCAATCTGAGTTCGGCCAGCATTGTCTCTCCCCGCTCATGAGAGCAAACCCTGGAGCAATGTTGGACTCGGCCAGGGATGGCCGAGCCCCTTCCCGGGAGGTCGGCTCCATGGGTTGCTTCCACATGGGGCCGGCCGAGCAGCGCAGCTGTGGGTCTGAAGTAGATGGGTCTGGATCTCTTCCAAGGTTGCAAATTAGCTGAGTCTGGCGTGGGTGGGTCTCTCTCTTCCGGGGCAACGGGCATGGAGGTGGAGGAAAGGGCAGGGCCCAAACTCCACTCCCAGTCCGGCCAGCATGGTCTCTCCCACACTCATTAGAGCAAACCCTGGAACAGTGTTGGACTCGGCCAGGGGATGGCCGAGCCCTTACCAGGAGGTCGGCTCCATGGGTTATTTACACATGGGGCCAGCCAAGCAGCGCAGCTCTGGGTCTGAAGTGGATGGGTCTGGAACAGTATGTTTACTCTAAGATTAGGGACTTGATAATTTTTTTCTTTAATTTTTTTGGGTCACACCAACAATGCTCAGGGGTTACTCCTGGCTCTGCACTCAGAAATTATTCCTGTCGTTGCTCCTGGGACTATACTGGATGCTGGGGATCAAATCCTTTTGACCACGTGCAAGGCAAATGCCCTTCCCACTAGGCTATCACTCCGACCACACTTTAGACATTTTCAATGTTTTATTTATATTGGTTAAAATCGTTGAGCAATCGATTGTCACAGATTGACTTCTTAATTTATTTTCTGATAATTCCAACTTTTATTCCTTCAAGTTCTGTTGGAGGAAGTAAGATGAAATAAAAGTTTTATATGCCTAAAAAGGGGACAAACTGGGATGGGGTGAAACCTGGGGAAATGAAGGGAACCCTGTTGGGAGGATTGGTGTTGAAACATTGCATTCTTCAAGTAACTACTATAAACATTATTGTAAATCAAGGTTTTGGTTTTTTTTTTTGGGTGTGTGTCACAACCGGCAATGCTCAGGGTTTCTCCTCTTTCTGTACTCAGGAATTACTCCTGGCAGTGCTCGGGGACCATATGGGATGCCGGGGATCGAACCTGGACCGGGTAAGCCAGCCTCTTGGAAGGCAAACACCCTACCCGCTGGGCTATTGCTCTGGCCCCAATCAAGGTTTTTTTTTTCTTAAACATTTTATTATACCACCGTGAGATATACAATTACAACGTTGTTCATGTTTGGAGGTTTCAGTCACAAAGTGTTCCAGCACCTGCCCTCCACCAGTGCCCATTTCCCAACACCAATGTCCCCAATTCCCTCCCCCTCCCATAGCCTGCCTAAATGGCAGGTTCCTTATCTTTTATCTTTCTCCCTCTCTCTCCCTTCCTTCTCCTACACATTGTGGGTTGCACTACATACACTTGGAATCCATCATGTGCGTTTTTTGCCTGTATTTAATGCTCAGTTCTATGTTGGTATCAGCCCTTTCGACATTTATTCACACATGTTCCCTTCTTTGTCTTACCTAACCTCTGACTCCCTCACGTTTGCGGTAATTTCCAATTTTGGTAAGACCACCTGATATATTTATGTCATGCAAATAAATGCAGTCATTCTATGCTCTCTTTCCTTCTAATTGCGCTCAACATGATCCTTTCCACGTCCATTCATTTACAGGCAAATTTCATAACTTCATTTTTCCTAACAGCTGCATAGTATTCCATTGTATAGATGTACAACCGTTTCTTTATCCAGTCATCAGTTCTTGGGCATACTGGTTGTTTCCAGGTTCTGGCTATTGTGAATAGTGCTGCTATGAAAATAAAAGTGCGGATTGTGTTTCCGCTGTGTGATTTTGGCTTCCCAGGGTATATTCCCAGGAATGGTATGGCTGGGTCAAAAGGGAGCTCAATTTCTAGTTTTGGAGGAATATCTATATCGTTTTCCAGAAAGGTTGTACAAGTCGACATTCCCACCAACAATGTATGAGAGTCCCCCTTTCCCCACATCCACGCCAGCACTTGTTGCTTTTCCCCTTTTGAATATGGGACAGTCTCTGTGGTCACTTGATCACTTGAATCCCATTATTCATCGATTTGCTCGAGCGGGTGCCAGTAACATTTCCATTGGACCCTATAATGTGCCAATGTAGCCCAATGGCATCTGGTTGATTCAGGAATATGAAGAGCCTCATACCTTTCCTTCAGGGTCCTAACAAAGAAGTCTGACCATCTTCTAGGTGGGAGGCCATGTGATCTTTTGACATCCCGTGGGATCCAGTCTGTAACGGCTCTAGTCCAGCGGTTGTCTCCAAATCGCATTACATGTCCAACCCATTTGATTTTCGAAGCCTTGGCAAACGAGACAGCGTCCCTGATTCTGGAATAGCGAAGGAGGTCAGAACTCCGGATTCCTTCTCTCACTTGAGTGAGGCGTGATATTCCAAGCATAGCTCTTTCGATGCCTCTCTGGGAGACCCGAATAGCATTCTCATCCTGCTTTTGTAGGGCCCAGGTCTCTGAGGCGTATGTTAATGCAGGGAGAATGGTGGAGTCAAAGAGATGTGCCTGGAGCCGGAGGTTCTTTGTCCTTTTAGCTATTTCTTCGATGCCTTTGAAGGCATTCCATGCTGCTCATTCCTCCTGCGCAGCTCAGGTTTTAGGTCGTTCATCATGTTGACTTCTCGACCTAAGTACACATAACTGCTGCATTCAGAGATGTTTGTTCCATTGAGAGTGAATGGGGCCTCAGGAACTAGCTCAGTTCTCATGAACATAGTTTTCTTTAGATTCAGCTGTAGACCTATCTTTCCACATTCTCGGTCAAAGTCAGCCAGCATTTGTGCCGCTTGGCTAATGTTTGGTGTTATTAGAACAATGTCATTAGCAAAGCGGAGGTGGTGTAGTTGCTGACCATCTATCTTCACTCACATCCCTTCCCATTCTAATTGTTGCATGATGTTCTCGAGGGTGGCGCTGAAGAGTTTTGGTGAAATGGTATCACCCTGTTGAACCCCTCTTTTTGACATCAATGATCATTTCTTTGTAGAATGGTGAGATCCTGGTGGTGAATCTGTAATACAGCTCACGAAGGATCTTGATGTATTGGGTTTGAACACCCTGTTTGGCTAGGGCTTCGATGACTGCTTGAGTCTCCACAGAATCAAAGGCTTTCTGTAAATCAATGAACGTGAGACAGAGCGGCATCTTGTACTCCTTACAAACCTCGATGAGCTTGGTTACTGTGTGGATATGGTCGATTGTGCTGAATCCTTTCCGGAAGCCTGCTTGCTCGCATGGTTGTCCTTCATCTAGTGTTCTGCTAATCCTGTTCAGGATGACTCATGTAAACAGCTTGTAGATGACATACAACAGGCAGATGGGGCGGTAGTTGCCGATGTCGTGAATGTCTCCCTTCTTGAACAGTAGAACTGTCCTGCTGGTTTTCCATTGGGAGGGCACCTTGCATTTGACAGGTAGCATGTGAAGAGCCGAGCTATTGTATTGATGAGTACCGATGGCAGATTCTTCAGGTGTTCGGGTCTGACTTTGTCTGGGCCTGGTGTTGTTCCCTTCTTTACCAACGAGATGGCATATCGGATTTCAGAAGGGAGAACGTTGGGAATGACATATCCATCCTGTGGAATTTGGTATGTGGGCAGGTGGATATGGCTATCAAAGAGATTTGAGTAGAAGTCCTGGATAATCTTCTCCATTGCTTTTCTGTAAGATGTGATAGGGCGTTGGAGGGCAGTCATCTTGGTCTTATAGTTGGCGAAGGACAGGCGGGGGTGCGAATGCTTTTCCCGGCCTCTGCTGCATCTTCCAGTATTTCTTCTCTTCTGTCTTTGAGGTCTTCTTTTATCGCTTCTCTGCACTGTTTAGCAAGCTTGGACGTTAGCATTTGGTCTCCTAAGGCTCGTGCCTTGCCATGTTGGCGAATGAGCTCAAGAGTTTCTGAAGACAAGCGTTCTTTTGTGTCTTTCTCTCTCTGGGCATTCTTCGCACAGTCATGGAGGTGCTGAACCAATCGGTTGTATTCTTCATCGATGTCGTCAATGATGGTATCTTCCCATGTTGCTGCAATGGTGCCAAAGAGTTCCCAGTTGGTGGTCGTTCTGGGAGTTCTCTTCTTAAACTTTGCAGCTTTTTCTCCCCGTTGCAGGAAGTAGACTTTTGCACGAAGGAGACGGTGGTCCGATCCTGTTTGTCTCTGTGGTGTGAGGTGATATCTCATTGTTGTTTTGATTTGCATCTCTCTGATGATTAGTGATGATGAGCATTTTTTCATATGCCTTTTGGCCATTCAAATTTCTTCCTTGTCAAAGTTTCTGTTCATTTCTTCTCCCCATTTTTTTGGGGAGTTGGCTGTTTTCTTCTTAGATAGCTGTACCCAGTTCCTGATATATCCTGGATATTAACCCCTTATCAGATGGGTATTGGGTGAATATTCTTTCCCATTCTGTCGACTGTCTTTCTATCTTGGTCACTGTTTCTTTCGAGGTGCAGAAGAAGCTCTTTAGTTTCATGTAGTCCCATATGTTTATCTTTTATTCTAGTTGCTTTGTTAATGGTGTTTCACCTTTGAAGATGTCTTTAGCTTCAATGTTGTTGATGGTTTTTCCTATTTTTTCTTCAATGTACTTTATGGATTCAGGTCTGATATTGAGATCTTTAATCCATTTTGATCTGATTCTTGTGCAAGTAGACACAGGTCCAAATTCATTTTTTACATGTAGCTGTCCAGTTTTCCCAGCACCACTTGTTGAAGAGGCTTTCCTTACTCCAGTTTGGACTCTTTGCACCTTTATCAAAGATTAACCAATCATGTCTTTAAGGGTGGGTTTCAGGATACTCAACTCTATTCCATAGATCTACAGGTCTGTTTTTATTCCAGTACCATGCAATTTTATTACTGCTGCTTTGTAGTACAGTTTGAGGTTGGGAAAGGTGATACCTCCCATCTTCTTCTTCCCAAGGATTGCTTTAGCTATCCATGGGGGTTTATTATTCCATACGAATTTTTCAGGAATGTTTGGTCAATTTCTTTAAAGAATGTCATGGGTATCTGTTGGAGGACAGGTTTAGCTATTCTGGGAGTTTTGTTGTTTTGCCCACTCCCAGCTTAATCTTATTTATGCCAAGGTTCGTTCTAATGAGACCTCTCTTCTATGTAAACACTGCTAGAGGGTGTGTCAGTTACAGAAATCACCTTGATTGAATAACTTCTGACTTATACATATACTAAGACTTCTATGCTTTCTACATTGGGCACAGCTCCTCTTTATACCCACTGCACCCAGCGTGGGACAGTTAGAATTTTCCAGGAAACTACCACCCTGGCTATGCTGAGACTATAGGAAGACTATAGGAAGGATCATACTAGTTTGCTCTAAGCAGGCGAGTGTGAACCTTTCAGTACACAAGAACAAGATACTCAGAATAACCCTGGTGTAGATAATAATAAGAAGGACCTTGTGGTACCATCTAGATTACATGAAGCTCATGAAGTTAAGATGTATTACTTTATACCAGCCCCCTCTCTCCAGTGTTTTACATTAGAGATAATCTTAGTAGAAAGGATTAGACCTTGGCATAACCTTTGTTTATAACTGCAATAGGGTGTGGCACTACACTCTGTTTAGAGTTCTTTGTTGACATGACCCTCTCTGTTACAAATCAGATTACTTTCGTGTATATAAGGGGACTGACTTGAGGCCCCTTCACTTTTTGGCTTTGAGCCTTTTAGCTTTCGGCTTTTGGCTCCTAGGCCTTTGACTTTTGGCTTTTTGCTCCTTTGGCCTTTTGCTCCTTCTGGGTAGGACTCAGCGCGGGTGAGATCCTCTCTCTTTTGGTGGGAGACTTAGGCTCTTTTGTATGGTCTAAGTTTGGACCAGAGCTAAAGTTTGTTCATTATATTGGAGTGCTGTGGAGGAGATGTTGTACTATTAAAAGCCTTTTTTAGAACTGCACCGGACTCCTGAGTTTTCATCTGTTCTCCTGGCGTCCTCAGAGGTAGAAGAGAACCTCTGTCCTGACACTGTCGGGGACCCGGCGGCGTTCCCGACAGGTATCCTTATAGGAACCGCATTGAATCTGTACAAAGCTCTAGGGAGTATTACCATCTTGGCAATGTTAATTCTCCCCATTCATGAGCAGGGAATGTGTTTCCATTTCCTCGTGTCCTCTTTTATCTCTTTAAGCAGTGTCTTGTAGTTCTCTTTGTATAGGTCCTTTACACACTTGGTTAAGCTGATTCCTAGGTATTTGATTTTCTGTGGCACAATTGTGAATGCAATCGATTTCTTAATATCCCTTTCTTCTCTTTCGTTATTTGTGTATAGGAAAGCCACCGACATTTGGGTATTGATTTTGTGCCCTGCCACTCTACTGTCTTCTCGTTCATCATCGATTTGCTCGAATGGGCCCCAGTAACATCTCCATATGTCCTGTCTCATGCTAGTAGAGCCCAAGGCATCTGCTTGCTCCAGGAACATAAAGAGCCTCAATCCATTCCGGAATGAGGTCTATAATTGTTACTGGTATTTGGCATATATATCAAATACAACACGGGTAGCTTGCCAGGCTCTGCCGTGCAGGTAGCATACTCTTGTAGGCATCTCTAAGTCCAGCATTTATTGATGAACCGCGCGGCCTCAAGCAGCCGCGAGCCGGGCACTGATAGGCTGGTCTGCTGGGTGGAGGTCTGATGAGAGAGAAGTCCGGACGTGGAAAATGGAGGCCCTCATGGAGTGGGGGGGTCGTCTGGCTTGTTGTGAGGCTCTGCTGGGATGGTGGACCAGGGCTAGAACCCACCATCCCTCCCGGGCGCCTCGTGGAGCGACTGGTCACAGGGAGAGCCAGTAGCAGCTCTGCCCCATGTCTGCGAGTCTCTGGACCGGCATACCTGGAGCCGGATTTAAGAAAGACTGCTGCAGGGTGGAACTCGATGAGCTGGGCGCTGATAGGCTGGTCTGCTGGGTGGAGGTCTGACGAGAGAGAAGTCCGGATGTGGAAAATCGGACTATACATATACACTCTACTTGATCACTTGATCACTTGAATCCCGTTATTCATCGATTTGCTCGAGCGGGCGCCAGTAACATTTCCATTGGACCCTATCACGTGCCAATGTAGCCCAATGGCATCTGGTTGATTCAGGATACACTCTACTATACATATCTATTATTTCTCAGAGTTTTTTGGGTCGAGAGTTTAGGGTTCTCTAAGTATAATATCATGTCATCTGCAAATAATGATAGCTTGATTTCTTCCTTGCCTATCTGGATGCCCTTAATGTCCTTTTATTCTCTGACTGCTATGGCGAGTACTTCCCATACTATATTGAATAAAAGAGGTGAGAGAGGGCAACCTTATCGTGTTCCTGATCTTAAGGGGAAGGCTTTCAATTTTTCCCCATTGAGAATGATACTCGCTGTGGGCTTCTGTTAGGTGGCTTTGACTATCTTGAGGAAGCTTCCTTCAATTTCCATTTTCTGGAGGGTTTTAGTCATGAATGGGTGCTGGATCTTGTCAAATGCTTTTTCTGCATCTATTGATAGGATCATATGATTTTTATTTTTTCTCTTATTGATATGATGTATTATGTTGATTAATTTGCGAATGTTGAACCATCTTTGCATTCCCGGGATGAATCCTAATTGGTCAGGATGTATGATCTTTTTCAATCAAGGTGTTTTAATAAAAATTAAAATATACACGGAGTTTAAGCAGTAAAGTATTCTATCACTTTTCACTTGTTTTCCTGTTGTTCATCAATTTGCTTGAGCGGGCACCAGTAACATCTCCATAAGTCCTGTCACATACTAGTGTTGCCCAAGGGCATCTGCTCGCTCCAGGAACACAAAGAGCCTCAAACCATTCCTTCAGGTTATGGGAATGAGGTCTATAATTGATACTGCCTTTTGTCATATTAAATACGACACCAGAAGTTTACCAGGCTCTGCTGTGCGGGTGGGATAGTCTCGTAGTAGCCTCTAATCTCGTGCATTTATTGGCGAACAAGTGGCTATGTGAGACAGGGAAAGATCTGCTCTTCTGGGTGGAACTCTGATGAGCTGTGGAGTCTGGATGTTGAAATTGGGGCCTGCCTGGTGTGGGGGGTTCCTCTGACTTCTTGCGGCTCTGCTGGGATGGCAGTTCAGGGCTAGAAACTGCCTTCCCTCCTGGGTGTCTCATGATCAGCTGGGTACAGGGAGAGCCAGTAGCAGCTCTGCCACATGTCTCTGAGTCTCTGGATCAGGCTCATCTGGGCTAGAAATAGGCTGCTATAGGGTGGGACTCTGAGGAGCAGGGCTTGTGATCATCTCTTCTGCTTGGTGAAGTTCTGATGACCTGTGAAGTCCGGATGTAGAAAATGGTGGCCCCTCATGGTGCGGGGGTTCCTCTGACTTCTTGTGAGGCTCTGCTGGGATGGTGGTCTAGGGCTAGAAACCGCCCCTCCTGGGTGCCTGTTGGTCAGCTGAGCACAGGGAGAGTCTGTAGCAGCTCTGACCCATGTATCTGAGAATCTGGATCAGGCATACCTGGGCTAGAAATGGGATATTGTAGGGTGGGTCTCTGACGAGCAGTCGTCAGAGTCTGTGTAAACTCTACTCAGAGTTTACACACACGAAAATCCTACGTGTATGACAGTACTTTTCACAACACAAATCAAACTAGGTTTCTACTGATTGATATCTAGAGAAAGAAGTTGTAGTGTGAAGTTAAATGGAATATTACTCTTATTAAAAATGAAATCTTTCTTATTGCAAGAACATGGATTGCTTGATGTGACAACATCAATTAAAATAATCCACAAATACAAAGATATTATAGGATGACTTCACATATGTGTAGAATAAAAAATTAAGCAGTTTAACTGTCAAACTACATAAAACTATACCTCCATCTCCAAGAAAAGGATGGTGCTAAACTTACCACAGGAAAAGAAAAAGTAAAATAGAAGTACAGGAAAATAGACTCAAAACAATGGTGTAGGGGGCAGGAGCAATAGCACAGCAGGTAGGCCGTTTGCCTTGCACGCAGTGGAACCCGGATTCAATCCCTGACATCCCATATGGTCCCCCCAAGCACCGCCAGGAGTAGTTCCTGAGCGAAGAGCCAGGAGTTACCCCTGAGCATCACTGGGTGTGACTCAAAAAGCAAAAAAAAAAAAAAAAGATGGTGTAAAGCTATTAAGACTGTGGTGGTCGGTGGAGAAAGCATCTAAACAATGTGAACTGTGAAATCCGAATCTGAAATTCATATAAGAGCAACTAATCGTAAACCACTGAAACTTGATTTAAAGGAATTCATTATAGTGATCACTTTATTATATGTGTAAATCAAACCACCATACAGTGCAACTTAAACTTACATACTGAGGCATGTCAATGATTTTTCTCATTTAGAAAGGAAATTGTAGACCTCATTCCCATGACCTGAACAAATGGTTTGAGGCTCTTCATGTTCCTGGAGTGAGCAGATGTCCTTGGCCTACACTAGCTCCGAAGGACCCACAGAGATATTACTGGTGCCTGCTTAAGCAAATCCATGAACTAACAAACTTTCCTTTATCTACATTTCTGTTTCTGTGAGCCTGTACAGAGCGACGGCCTAACATTAGGAATAATTACGTATGCTTCCCACTCCTCTGATAGACCAATTCCCCATAAATTAATAGATACTGGGTGTTTAAAAAAAAGTGGTAATTTTCCTAATTGTTCCCCAGGACCTTTACTTTAAAAGTAGTTAGGGCCAGAGTGACAGCACAGCGGGTAGGGCATTTGCCTTGCATGTGGCCGGCCCAAGCCAGTCCGAATTTGATGTCTGGCATCCCATATGGTCCCCCCGAGCCCTGCCGGGAGTAATTCCTGAGTGCAGAGCCAGGTGAAACCCCTGAGCATTGCCACGTGTGACCCAAAAAAAACAAATAAATAAATAAATAAATAAATAAAAAAATAAAAGTGATTGACTTTGTAGTATTCACTTTGGTGCCTAAATAACTTAATCTATCCAAGTACACTTATAGGCATCCAAGAGCCTTAGGATTGGGGACAAACATATATGTTATGGATTTCTCAATGAGAGATTCTTCCTGGATATGAAGCAGAGATTATTACAAGACCCTGGTGGGGCAACATTCTGCCTCTGGACACCAGCCTTTTGGGTTGAAGGTTTCCATGCACTACTCATCCCACCTCTCTCCTTTATCTACTACCTGTACCAAGCACCTGGGATGGGACCTACGTGAGCCCCCTGCAAGGCAAGTGCCATATCCGCTATACTCTCTTCAGCCCCTACATAGGTCTGAAATTCTGGGGCTGGAGCGATAGCAGGAGTAGGGCATTTGCCTTGCACATGGCCGACCTGGATTTGATCTCCCGGCATCCCATATGATCCCTCGAGAACTGGCAGGAGAAATTAGAGTGCAGAATTAGAAATAACCTGTGAGCATTGCCAAGTGTGACACAAAAAAGCAAAAACAAACAAACAAAAAACCCCAAAAAAACCCAGCCTGAAATTCTTTTTTTTTGAGGTCACACCTGGCAGTGCTGAGGGGTTACTCCTGGCTCTGCACTCAGGAATTACTCCTGGCGGTGCTCAGGGGACCATATGGGATGCCGGGGATCGAACCTGGGGCGGCCACATGCAAGGAAAACGCTCTACCCACTGGACTATTGCTTCGGCCCCCAGACTGAAATTCTATAGCAGTGTTAACCATGATCAGAGAGAAGTCACATCTCAAAGAAGCCCAGCTCCGAGAATGAATCAGATATAACTGAAACAATTATTTATTACGGTGTTTCATGAGAAATTTTCCCTAGCACCCAACTTTGGGGAGGCATGGAATTTAGACTGGAATGAGGAAGTGCTGTTTGCAGGAAAGAAAGACATTCCTCATTTTTCCCCCCCAAGATTTCCCAGGTCTATTCCTCGTCTTACAGGAAATAATTTTAGAAGGAAACATAGAGTAAAAGGACTAGTGACCTAGTGAGTCACTTTTCACCCCCTTTTTTTATTTTTATTTGTATTTAATATTTTATTAACCACCGTGAGATATACAATTACAACGTGCACGCTTGGGGTTTCGGTCACATAGTGTTCCAGCACCCCGCCCTCCACCAGTGCCCCTCTTTTAGTCACACCCAACAAATACTCAGGCGACACTCCTGGCTCTGCACTCAGTAATTACTTCTGGCAGCGCCCGTGGGACCATACAGAATGCCGTGGATCAAATCCCAGTCAGCTGTGCTGTAGGCAAACCGCCGAGCCGCTGGAATATCACTCTGGCCCACAGTGAATCACTTGTTTAGATATACTTTTGTTGTATGTGGGTTTTTTATGTCGGGGTCACACCTAGAGATTCTCAGGGTTTACTCCTGGCTCTGCATTCATGAATTAGTCCTGGCAGTGCTCCAGGGACCATATGGGGTGCCAGGGATCCATCCCGGGTCTACCACATGCTAGGAAAAGGGCCCACTGTTTTGCTGTCCCTGAGGCCCCATTGTTTATTGTTTTATGGGCCACATCCATCGATGCTCGGGGTTCCTCCCAGCTCTGAACCTAGGAATCGTTCCTACTGGGATTGAGGGACCATACAGAGTTCTAAAATTCAATCAAGTTGACCTGTGCAATGCAAGCACCCTATTGCTGTATGATCGCTCAGGAACCCCATTGCGGATTTTCAGCATCTGGAGCATTCTTTGCCAGCCTCTTTTTGAGTATTTGCTGCATGCTTTCACTGCTTTATTGTTTTAAGTGATCATTTAATGAATATTATACACCATCAGATAGAATGAAAACTTTTATTCTGGGCCAGACTAATGACTGCATTCCAGAAAACAGGTTTCCCACTTGAACCATGGTGAGCTCCAGTTGCATCAGAAAAGGTGAATAAAACGGAACCCATTTTGCTTTTCTGTAGTATGTCAACAAAATTATGTTAAGTACGAGTTTCTGAGAAAAAAAACCCTCCATTTACATCATTGGAGAGTTTTCTGGGATGTCAGACTTTATTTTCAGACCATGTAATTGCACGCATTTCCCTTTTTTGAGGGTGGCATGTCCTTTAAACCGCACACCTGAGCATTCCTCAGGCTCTACTTCAAATTCCCTTGTCTGTGATTCCTTCTTGAAGTTTTCTTGCATTGTGTGGGAATGACGAGGCAGTTCCCTCTGGGAGCAGTTTTGGAGAAAAGCCTACAGTGCCAACTTGGCCAAGGCGAGGAGCTAGTGCCCGTTCTAGAGCGGAGCCTTGTATTTCCAAGTGAAGTCTCAAAGAAGCTTGTTGCCGCCTTCCAGTTTTCAACCAGGTTAGAAAGCGGCAAAACAGCTGAGCCAGATTCAAAGCAAAGCCGGGGTGGGTGCGGTGGAGCAGTCGCAGAGGATTGTTGGTTTGGAGAAGCAGGTAGAAGCCAGGGGTGCGCTGAGTGTAGGGTTGGGCATGAAGGACAGACCCTGGAGAGTGGGTCACCTACAGGAGGGGACAGAGCAGGGGCGAGGGGAGCTGAGTGCCCGTGTGAGTGTGCAGGTGGAGTCAGGCTCCAGGGACACCAGGAGGGAGGAAACAGGAACCAGGTGTGAGGAGACCAGCAGAAGAGCAGGTTTGCTCCTAGTCTGAAGTGCTGTGGCAGTTTCCCAACGTGGCAGCACAGCCAGGCCTGAGGGGCCGCTGAAACGCTCACCGAGGGGAGTAGTAGCCTGAGTGCAGTTCGGGGGCTTTTCTGTTGGTCACCTAAAATGAATATCCAGGCACATGGTAAAATATTTTTTTTAATGCTGTGCTAGAGCCAATTAGTATTTGAAACGCTCTGTTAGAGTCTGGGTCATCACATACTCCTGCGTGTGGTGAGTGGGTACAGGGGCTGCAGGTTATTGGCCTGTTTGGGAGGTGTTTGCACCATTGGGTCCCATAGTGTGAGCAGGAGGACTGTCTGGATTCCCAATGGCAAGGTGAGACTTAGAATGCAAAAACTTGAATCCTGGAATCTGGAACTGTGTGTGAAGGGCCTCAGGTGGCCACTAGGTAGCCAAGTCCTTCAGAGAGCTGAAAAATGCTTGTGTGTGATCTGAATTTCTGAACCGTTTCTATCAAGAAGCATCCTGGGTGCAGTCAGTACCCTGTAGAACAAGTCCATCTGTTCGGTGAGCACGTAAGCAACTCCTTCCTGAGTTGCCCACGGAACCCTTTGGGAAGTGCATGTGACCATTTCTTTTTTTTCTATTTGTTTTAATTTAATTTTTTAATTTTATTTTATTAAAAAATTAAATTAAATTAAAAAATTTAAAAATTTAAATTAAAAATTAAAATAATAAAATAATTTTATTATTTCCCCCCAAAAAAAATTTTATTACACCATTTTAGACATACAATTGAAAGATGCTCATGTAGAGTTTTGGTTCTACAGTGTTCCAACACCCATCCCTCCACCCAAACCCATCTCCCATCACCAATGTCCCCATCCCCCCTCCCCCTCCCACACCTCAACTACTTGGCGGGTTCTGTATGGCATTTCTCTCCTCTTTATCTCTCCCTCCTGCCAAACTTTCCTGCACATCGTGGAATGTAGTGCATTAAAAGACATCACTGTATCCACTTTTTTAATGGACCGCGCGGCCGCTCGAACTGGTTTTGCTCTGTCAATCTGGTCGTGAGACAGTTTCCCAGCGTCTGGATAGTGAAAATGGTGGCTATTGTGGTGGGCAAGTCTCATCGGCTGCTTCCGGGACCCCCCAGAGATGATGGGCCCACTCCCAAAACCCATCTGCCCTCCCGGGGCCCCATAGTCAGCTGGGCCCAGGGCGAGCCGAGTTCCAGCTTCCCCAGCCACTTGTGAGGCTCTTCATCACATGTGACCATTTCTTAACTCTCCTGGTACACGTTGTTTTCTGATTTCCATTTGGTATTATTCAGGCACCTTACAGTCATTTATAGTTGGATTTTGACGCACATTGTTCCATCACCGACCCAAGCAGTGTCAGCTTTCCTCTACCAGTGTTCCCAGGTTCCCTCTCCTACCCCCTTGCCCACCCCCAGCTGCCATCTTGACAGGCATTGAGTTTCAGTTTTAACATGTGGGTGTTATCATCTCATTGTTGTTCACTGTTTGGGTGGTTATTTAGCTCTGTCATTCCTTAGCAGCACTGACGGACAGGAGTCCCTTTAACCTCTGTCCCTTTTGCTTATCATCTGTCTCTCCTCTTCCCTTTACTCTGTTTCCTTCTCTTTATTCAGGGATCTCGATCATCTAGGCGATCATCTAGGCGTTTCCCCGTTAAGAAATCAGGTTTCCTCCCCAGTTACTGTAAGTGCCATGTAAAATTGATACCATCTGTGTTTGTCCTTCTCCATTCAGATTCTTCACTGAACATGAAGTCTTCCAGTTCCATGTAAGGTTGCAGCAAAGTGCATTTTTTTCATCATTCCTTGCAGGTGTGTTTATTCCATTGTGTGTATATTCCGCATCTTCTTGCTCCACTCATGTTGCTGTCATCTGGGTTCCAAATCTTAGCTGTTGTACTGAGTGCTGAAGTGAATAACATTTGCATATGTCCTTTGGAGTGGATTTTATTTTTGTCCTTGGAGAGGGTATCCATAATTGGAATGCTGGCATGTTTAGTAGCTTGATTTTACATTTTCTGAGACTCCTCCATATGTTTTCCATAGAGGTTTGTTGAACCAGACTACATTTCTGCAGTAGTGACCGAGAGTTCCTCTATCACCACATCCCCCAGCAGATTATTCCCATTCCTTTTGGTAGGTGCCTTTCTCACTGGTGTGAGATGGTGTCTCATTGTCATCTGTTATGGAGCTGTGGGGGCCCCAACAGTATCAGAACAGAAGTTCTCTTCTACCTCAGAGGCCACCGGGGTAAAGGATGAAAACTTAGGAGTCCGATGCAGTTCTAAATAGGCTTTTTATAGTACAAAAGCTCTACCACCACAATTCAATATAATGGACGAAGTGTAGCTTTGGTCAGACTTAGACCATACACAAGAGCGCAAGTCTTTCACCAAAGAGAGAAGATCTCACCTGAGAGGAGTCCTAACCAAGAGAAGAAGGGGAAGGGGAAGGAGCTGAAGCGATAGCCTGTTGGGGGAACGCCGCGGGGTCCCCGAGAGTGTAAGGACAGAGGTTCTCTTCTACCTCTGAGGACGCCGGGAGAACAGATGAAAACTCACGAGTCGGTGCAGTTCCAAAAAGACTTTTAATAGTACAAAAGCTCTTCCACAGCACTCCAATATAATGAACAAATTCCAGCTCTAGTCCAAATGTAGACCATACAAAAGAGCCTAAGTCTCCCACCAAAGAGAGAGGATCTCACCCGAGCTGAGTCCTACCCAGAAGAAGGAGCAAAAGGCCAAAGAGCAAAAAGCCAAAAGCCAAAAGCCGAGTCCGAGGAGCCAAAAGCCGAAAGCTAAAAGGCCCAAAAGGCAAAAGGTGAAGGGGCCTCAAGTCAGCCCCTTATATACACCAAAGTAATCCAACCGGGAAGGGCATGTCAACAAAGAACTCTAAACAGAGTATAGTGCCACACCTTATTGCAGGTATAAACAAAGGTTATGCCAAGGACTAAGGAGATTATCTCTTATGTAAAACACTGGAGAGAGAGAGGGCTGATATAAAGTAATACATCTTAACTTCATGAGCTTCATGTAATCTAGATGGTACCCACAAGGTCCTTCTTATTATTATCTGCACCAGGGTGATTCTGAGTATCTTGTTCTCGTGTACTGAAAGGGTCACTCTCGCCTGCTTAGAGCAAACTAGTATGATCCTTCCTATAGTCTTCCTTTAGTCTCAGCGTAGCCAGGGTGGTAGTCTCCTGGTAAATTCTAACTTTCCCACGCTGGGTGCAGTGGGTATAAAGAGGAGCTGTGCCCAATCTAAAAAACATAGAAGTCTTAGTAGATGTAGTCAGAAGTTATTCAATCAAGGTGACTTCTGTAAGTGTCACACCCTCTAGCAGTGTATACATAGAAGAGAAGTCTCATTAGAATGAACCTTGACTTAAGTAGATTAAGCTGGGAGTGGGCAAAACAACAAAACTCCCAGAATAGCTAAACCTGTCCTCCAACAATAGCCCAGTGGGTAGGGTGTTTGCCTTGCATGTGGCCGGCCCATGCCAGCCCGGGTTTGATCCCGGCATCCCATATGGTGCCCTGAGCACTGCCAGGAGTAACCCCTGAGCATCGCGGGTGTGATCCAAAAAAGCAAAAAAAAAAAGAAAAGAAAAAGAAGGGGAAGTGCCTCAAGTCAGTCCCCTTATATACACCAAAGTAATCTAGAGCCTTACAACAAGCTAGACGATCCCCCACTCCATGAGGGCCTCCATTTTCCACATCCGGACTTCTCTCTTGTCAAAACTCCACCCAGCAGACCAGCCTATCACAGCCCGGCTCATTGAGTTCCACCCTGCAGCAGTCTTTTTTTAAATCCAGCTCAGGTGAGAAACTCGCTAGACATGGGGCAGAGCTGCTACTGGCTCTCCCTGTGCCCAGCCGCTCACGAGGCTCCCAGGAGGGATGACGGGTTCTAGCCCTTGCCCGCCACCCCAGCAGAGCCTTGCAACAAGCCAGACAACCCCCAACTCCATGAGTGCCTCCATTTTTCCACGTCCTGACTTCTCTCTCGTCAGAACTCCACCCAGCAGACCAGCCTATCACAGCCCGGCTCGCGCTGCTGCATGCGGCCAAGTGGTTTATCAATAAATGCTTTACTTAGAGATGACTACAAGAGTATGCTACCTGCACGGCAGAGCCTGGCAAGCTACCCGTGTTGTATTTGATATGCCAAATGCCCGTAACAATTATAGACCTCATTCCGGAATTAATTGAGGCTCTTTATGTTCTTTTTTTCAAGCCCAGGAATGCTTGAGCCTAAGACACAGGTACAACCAGCAGAGCAGAAACCATTTTTCCCCCGTTGAACCCCCTGCATTCCATGGACCACGAGAGCAACTTCCGACCAAAGTCCACCCTCCCGATGGAGCCTCGGAGGAGCCCAGAGAAACCCCCCACACCTTGCTGTCATCGATTTTCACAATCCACACTCCGCAGCTGGTAAGATCTCCACCCAGCAGATTAATCTAGTCTCCAGCCTGCAGATTAATAAAGTCTCCAGCCCGGCTTTTCAGAAACCCAGCCTACAAGGACCCACCCAGCAGAGACCCGACCTTCAGAGGAGAGTATTTCAAGACCAGGAATGCTTAAGCCTAAGACACAGGTACACCCGGCAGAGCAGAAACCAGCTTTCCCTGTTGCACACGGCCGCATAGCGGCCGTGCAATTACCTCCAAATTACTATAAATATTCTACCCACCCTTCTGAGAGAGCCCCACAAAGTAATGAGAATATAGCGCCCCCATGGCAGCCTGGCAAGCTGTCTGATTCGTGTTCGTTATACCAAATCCAGTAACAGAAATGTTTATTTTCCTGACCCCAAAAGAGCCCTTAATACGGCAGCAGTAAGAAAGGCAAACAATCAGTGCCTGATAAAATTTCACGGCCATCCTAGGCTGCCAAAATGAAGAAGGACTAAAATGACTGTCTGTACTTTCAATGCACGTATGCTGGCACCAGAAGCATATACTGAGTATCTGATGGTGCAAGCGCAAAAGATCAAGTACGACATCATTGGTCTGACTGAGACGAGGAGGCATCAGTTGCATCATGCAATATTTGAAAACGGAGAAGAATTGTTCCTTGGAACATGCGACGAAAAGAGGCATCGGGGACGTTGGTGTTCTTGTCAACACGAACATGGCCGTCAACATTGATTCATTTGAATGCCTAACAAACCGAATAGGACGATTACACTTGAAGAAATGTGGCCCACTGCCAGCAATTTCTATCTTCATTGTCTACACACCAACATCCACATACAAAGAAAATGAAATTGAGAAATTCTACATGGAATTGGAGGAGTTCTATAAAAGAGATCACACCTTCTACAAGATCATAGTCAGTGATTTTAATGCCAAGATAGGACCAAGAAGATTGGCTGAAGAACTCCACATCGGGACCCATGGCCTAGAATGGAATGAACAGGGTGAGAGACTATCTGAGTTCATCATGTCCGCCAAGACCATTCATGGGAACTCAGAGTTCCAGAAGGCTGAAGCGAAACATTTGACATGGGAATCTCCTGGCGGATAGTTCCACAATGAAATTGACCACATCATCTTCAATTGACGGTTTTGTCTGACTGATGTTGCTTTGTCCCCAAATTCCAAACAGGATCGAACCACCGTCTCCCTCATGCAAAATTCTACTTCCCGCAACGGGAGAAAAGGCTGCAATGTTTAAGAAGAGAATTCCCAGAACTACCACCAACTGGGAACACTTTGGCACCATTGCAACAACATGGGAAGATACCATCATTGATGACATCGATGAAGAATAAAACCGACTGGTTCAGCACCTCCATGATTGTGCGAAGAATGCTGAGAGAGCGAAAGAGAGAAAAGGATGCTAATCTTCAGAAACTCTTGAGCTCATTCACCAACGTGGCAAGGCGCAAGCCTCAGGAGACCAAATGCTAACATACAAGCTTGCTAAATGGTGCAGAGAAGAGATAAAAGAAGACCTCAAAGACAGAAGAGCAGAAATACTGGAAGATGCAGCAGAAGCCGGGAAAAGCATTCGCACCGCCCGCCTGTCCTTCGCCAACTATAAGACCAAGATGACTACCCTCCGACGCCCTGATGGATCTGTCACATCTTCCAGAAAGACAATGGAGAAGATTATCCAGGACTTCTACACAAATCTCTTTGATAGCCACATCCACCTTCCCACATACCAAATTCCACAGGATGGATATGTCATTCCCAACGTTCTCCCTTCTGAAATCCGACATGCCATCTCGTCGGTAAAGAAAGGGAACAGCACCAGGCCCAGACAAAGTCAGACCAAAACATCTGAAGAATCTGCCGCTCGGTAATCATCAATACACTAGCTCGGCTCTTCACACGCTACCTGTCTGAATGCAAGGTGCCCTCCCAATGGAAAACCAGCAGGACAGTTCTACTGTTCAAGAAGGGAGACATTCACGACCTCGGCAACTATCGCCACCCTCGAGAACATTATGCAACAATTAGAATGGGAAGGAATGGGAGTGAAGTTAGATGTCGGCAACTACACCACCTCCGCTTCAATGATGACATGTTTCTAATAACACCAAACATTAGCCAAGCGGCATAAATGCTGGCTGAATTGGACCAAGAATGTGGAAAGATAGGTCTACAGCTGAATCTAAAGAAAACTATGTTCATGAAGAATGAACTAGTTCCAGAGGCCCCATTCACTCTCAATGGAACAAACACCTCTGAATGCAGCAGTTATGTGTACCTAGGTCGAGAAAACAACATGATGAACGACCTAAAACCTGAGCTGTGCAGGAGGGAAGAGAGTGGCATGGAATGCCTTCAAATGCATCGAAGAAATAGTTCATAGGACAGAGAACCTCTGGCTCGGACACATCTCTTTGACTCCACCGCTTCTCCCCGCATTAGCATACGCCTCAGAGACCTGGGCCCTACAAAAGCAGGATGGGAATGCTATTCGGGTCTTCCAGAGAGGAATCGAAAGAGCTATGCTTGGAATATCACGTCTCACTCAAGTGAGAGAAGGAATCGGAGTTCTGACCTCCGTCGCTATTCCAGAATTTTGTTTGCCAAGGCATCGAAAATCAGATGGGGTGGACATGTAATGCGATTTAGAGACAACCGCTGGACTAGAGCCATTACCGACTGGATCCCACGGGATGTCAAAAGATCACCTGGCCGCCTGTTGCAGGACTCCTAAGGGCCGCTGCATCTGCTCTGGATTGCCTCCCGAAAATCACTCCGCAGATAAGGGGGTAGTCTAAATGTGGCAGTTTATCCGACCATGTATGCTGTACTAGCTGGTATAAATATTCTCCCATGCTATCACAATCATCGTGGGACTAGCTAGATCTTACCAGCATATTAGCCTGGCCACGTAGGACACCTAAGTAATTAGATCAGAGAGAAATGCTGTTTGCTTCCAAACAAACAAACATGGCTCCCTGATAAAATATAAAACTACAATGAAGTAGAGGAGACTTGTGAAGGCTTGGAGAAATATTTAACTGGCATTGGTATTGATCTTTGGTACAGTGACATGCCATCTCAGAAACCCCCTTCTCTACATTTCAAAGGCATTCCAGGCTCAAAACATTAGCACAGTAAAGGCCCTAGGTGAGATGCAGGGAGGGATTACCTGAGGGCATTGGACCCTCCCTGCTTTCCATAACAGTGGGAGGAAGGTCTGAGTTGCGGGGGGGTATAAACGAGCCGGTTCCCGCCTCTCCCGGGCTTCTTCCCTGTGGGATTTCGCCTTGTGAGCGTTTATTCCCCTTGGAAGTTTTACACGTGGTGGTCGCCATCTTGGCCTACACGTGGCTGGGGTTCTAGCCTGGAATCCTAAGCATCGGGTTTTTCTTTTTGCTGATTTGTATGCCTGAACCTGTGATAAGTAAAGCCTTTTAAAACCGCATCGGATTCCTGAGTGTTCATCCATTCCTCGCCAGCTTCGGAGGTAGAAGGGAACTCGCTTCCTGGCATTGTCGGGGACCCCGGCGGAGCGCCCGACATTTGGCGTCCCTGGTGTGGGCACCACGAACATCGCCTGGTCTAATTATCATCCGACAGAGATCATCTGCCTCCAAACCGTGAGTAAAATGATGGATATCTCATGGTATAGATACATTGTATCTTTTATTGGCTCAGAACCATACATAGCCCAGTCTATAAAGTTCCTTTCTGAGAACTACTCTATCTTTTCACAAATCATCTGGGTCCTTGCGATTTTTTAAACTGTACCTTTGTGTAAGGACAATGTTTAATAGAGAGAGGGAAGAAAGTAATAAATTGAATGCAATCTTAAGGGACGAGGTTTACTCAGCGATTGAAGAAATAAGTGAGGATCATAAAGCTACAGGTAGACTGGTCTTAAAGCTTGAGGACAGAATTATTAAACAGAGTTTAAAATTTGAAAAGAAATTAGAAGAACAGGAAAGTAAAATTATTAACCAGATTTTAAAATTTGAGGAAAAATTAGAAGAACAGGATTTAAAATTCAAAGAAAAATTAGAAGAACAGGATTTTAAATTCAAAGAAAAATTAGAAGAACAGGAAAGTAAAATTACTAAACAGGATTTAAAATTTGAACTAAAGTTTGAAGAGCAGAAGAAGGATATCGATAAAATCAGCACTATCTTAGAGGAAGAAATTGACAGACAGAGAGATAGAATAGATGGACAGAAAGAGGAGGTTTGGAAGTTACACATAAGATTGAAAGAACAAAAAGGAAGAAATATATAGGAAACTTGAAAACTTAAACGAAGAAATGGATGTGTTACGCAGGGAGATTTCTGATTTCATAACTTATCAATCAGGACCTAGCGCATACCCAATACTGAGGCGTGAACCAACTAAAAGCCGTTCACAAACATGCCCCAAAAGCTGTAGACTTGAAAAAGGTGTATACATTCCCAGCAAAAAAATCTAAAAAGAATTCTAATGTGGCTGATAACTTAGAGGAGGAACAGGAAAACCCAGAGGAGGCAAATTCCCAAGCTGAAAATCTCCCCAGAGTTAATACCCTCAATGGGATAGATGTTCCTCTGACAGATACTACAGGCTCTGATGAGGAAGAAAGGGAGGAACAGATTAGCTCGAGTCAAAGAGCAAAGCCCAGCAATCTTTCTCATGACCAATCTAAAGATAAAGTAAAACCGATTCATGAAGACTTAAAAATTGAGGCAATAACCCCGTTTAGGAAGGCTTGCGACAGGTTTGGAATATCAAGTCCTTATACTTTAAAATATTTAGCTGATTGGAGCGAAAATGATCAGTGGGTATTGGGAGACTTTGAAATGGTAGCCCATACTTGTCTAAACAAATCACAGTACATGCAATGGCATATGTGGTATGCAGATGGGGTTAACTGGAATATTGACACTTTAAGAGAAAAGGAATCAGGCCATACTATAACTTTTGCCATGCTAAAAGGTGAAGGTGAATGGAAAAAGAAAGCAAAACAAGCGACATTACCTGAACCTATTTTAGAATTTGTTCGGGAGACAGCATTAAAAGCGTGGGAAAGAGTAGGTTCCGACCCAGAATTTCTAGGTAGCTATACAAAAAATTTACCAGGGTCGTGATGAACCATACTTTGATTTTGTTGGGAGATTATGTGAAACAATCCAAAGACAGGTTCAAGACCCAACCACTCAAGAAATCCTAAAACGAAACTTAGCATATGAGAATGCTAATCAAAAATGTCGAGCATTACTATATAGTATTAAGGAAAAGGATGACCTCATGGGGTATCTAAAGGCCTGTAGAAATGTCGGTTTAACCTCCCATAAAACACAGGATGATATAGAGGCTTATCCCATACAGCAGGAGGATCAGGAGAGGGATGAAATGTCAGACAGCTCTAGGGGGAGAAACAATAAACTTCAAAGGATAAACAATAATCGGAGAAACTATTCTAATAATCGCAGCTCCACCCCTCGAAGGGCCCCACCTGGACCATGCCCAAGGTGCAGAAAAGGAAAACATTGGGCCAGAGACTGTCGGTCTTGGAGGCGAAGTCAGCCTCAGGCTTCATCTGGACAGATAACCTGCTTTAGCTGCGGAAAAAGGGACACACCCGTAGAGATTGCCCATCTTCTAAAACTATCAATACAGGGCAACATTCTAATAATCCCTTTATAGGAAATGTTACATGGACCCCCTCCCAGGTTCCACAAGCTCCGCAGGCTCAAATAACATCTATGCCTCCCCTAATGCGGGAAACTGGGTGGGGGCCAGCCCCAGGCCCAGCTGAATCCAGGGGCACTCTCCTTCATTCCACCTGCCCAGTATCCTCCGAATCAGAATCCACAGAATTACAGTCAATAAATGCTCTCTGGCCTACCCCATCAGGCAGTGGCAGTCTCGACATTCTCTGCCCTAAGACTGTCACAATATACCCAAGTCAAGATCCTTACATGCTAAAAACAGGGATAAAAGGACCTGCTCCCCAGGTAGAATGGGTTTAATTCAGGGAGCGATTGGCTGAAATTTAAGGGAATTATGGTGCATTTCGGACTTCTGGATCCTAAATCTCATGGAGAGATAATACTGTCAATATCTGTGCCAACTAAATGGACTTTTAAAAAAGGGGAACCGCTTGCTAAACTATTATTATTTTTTGAGGATCCGTGTAGTCAGTCCGAACACCCTACAGCTGGTGGCTTAAACAGTACCAACCATTCTGCCCACTTCATTGTTGGTTATGCAGCCAAACAGAACCAAGCCCATCAGCCACCTTCTAACTATCTAGTTGGGTACACTGCCAGAATTTCTCAGGCCAAGCGGCCGCTTATACCCATCGAAATTTATAAAAAGGAAATTCAAAGGCATGTTGGATACAGGGGCAGACATATCCATAATCTCCACCAAGTATTGGCCCTCTAACTGGGCCCTAAAGAAAGTGTCCCATAGCCTGAGCGTGGTAGGCAATATCTCCTCCTCTCTTCTCCGACAGAGTGCCAGGTGGCTGCCGTGTATTGGCCCTGAAGGGAATGTAGCCATGGTCCAGCCTTATATAGCCCCTATGCCTTTAACTTTATGGGGTCGAGACATGCTGGAGCAGTGGGGGCAGTAATCCACATACCTCGTCCAATTCCCGTCGAGCACCAATTCCAGCTCTCCATAATAAGCCTAACACCGGGGTAACCCTTTTTAATTGGGGCCGCTGTGGTTAGCGCCCACCACCTATCCGTATTCAGTGGAAGTCTGACAAACCTATATGGACACCACAGTGGCCCCTCAATACCAAAAAAATTAGAGGCGCTAACAAATCTAGTGGAAGAACAGCTGAAATTAGGACATATTGAGGAAACGTTTTCAGAATGGAATTCTCCTGTTTTTGTAATACAGAAAAAAATCAGGCAAATGGCGTTTGCTGATTGACTTAAGGAATGTAAATTCTACTATGGTCCCCATGGGAGCCCTGCAACCTGGGCTCCCTCTCCAGCAGCTATTCCTAAGGATTGGCCGCTAATTATCATAGATTTAAAAGACTGCTTTTACAGCATACCTATCCACCCAGATGATCGGAAAAGGTTTGCATTTTCAGTCCCTTCCATTAATCATAAAGGTCCTTTACGCAGGTTTCAGTGGACAGTATTGCCCCAAGGAATGACTAATTCACCTACGATGTGTCAACACTTTGTTGATGAGGTTTTGCGACCCCATTCGTGCTAAATTTCCTGGTGCATACATCATCCACTACATGGATGATATCCTGCTAGCTTGTGATAATTCCAGAGATCTCCAGAATTTATATAATGATGTAATGACAGTTTTACCAGAGGCTGGCTTACAAGTAGCTCTGGAAAAAATCCAGATGCAGCCTCCATATGAATATTTGGGCTATGCTCTTGACCGCACTACAGTTCGTCCTCAAAAAATTTCCATTAGTCACAAAGGGCTCAAAACCTTGAATGATTTTCAAAAACTGCTGGGGATATCAACTGGGTGCGCCCCTCCCTTGGTATTCCTAACTGTGAGCTCAGTAACCTGTTCCACACCCTTGAAGGTGATCCTGCTTTAAATAGCCCAAGGCAGCTAACTCCTAAAGCTTAGAAGGAATTAGATTTTTTCATGGATCGGCTTCAAAAATCTTACCTCTCCAGATTTAATCCCGGAGAAAAGGTATGGTTCTTGGTCTTCAACACTCCCGAGTCTCCAACTGCTGCTATAGCCCAATTATCTGGACCATTAGAATGGATTTACTTACATAACAAGCAGAATCGTACTGCTACACCTTACCTTGAGATGATAGCTAACCTTATAATTAAGGGAAGATCAAGAACCCAAGTATTACTTGGACATGATCCCCATGTAATTGTACTACCTGACCCTAAAAAAGAAATTGAAGCTGTTTTACCACTCAGTGAAATCCTTCAGAGAGCTTTAGCAGATTTTTCAGGAGAAATATCTTATCATTACCCAGCTGGAAAAACCTGGGAATTTCTGAAAAGGACACCTTTTGTAATTTCCACCATTGTCCGCTCCTCTCCCATTCCTGATGCTCCAGTGTATTATATTGATCGCTCCTCATCAGGAAGGGGTGGAATTACAGGTCCTTCGTTGACCACTACTGTACATACAAATTATAAATCTGCCCAACAAGTGGAACTCGCCACCCTGATACATTTACTATCCCATGTATCTGGCCCATGTAATGTGGTGAGTGATTCTGCATATGTAGTTGGTTTATTTCCTGGAATTGTCACTGCTTCTTTAAATGCCCATAATCCTATAATTCAGGAGCTACTCCATAAACTACAAGATCTCCTCCGAAATAGAACATTCCCTATATACATCTCCCACATCCGTTCTCACAGCCGACTCCCGGGCCAATGGTTCGAGGAAACGGGCAGCAGATCTCTTGGCAGCACCAGTATTTAAATCAGCTGAGGAAGAGCACCAGACTCTACATACAAATGCCCGCCGCCTTCATGTACACCATGGCATCCCATGGAGACAAGCTAGACAAATTGTCCGCAACTGTTCTGTCTGTGCTCCTTTACATTGTACATCTCATGTAGCAGGAGCAAATCCTCGAGGTTTACAGACAAACCAATTGTGGCAGATGGATATAACTCATACTAACATATTTCCCAACAAACCTTTCCTTCATGTGGTCATCGATACATATTCCCAGTTCATATGGGCTGTTCCTATGACGTCTGAAAGAGCTAAATCTGTTTGTTCATTTTTACTCCAGTGCTTCTCCGTCATGGGTATTCCCCATACCATAAAAACAGATAATGGTCCTGCTTACACCAGCAAAACCTTCAAATCCTTTTGCAGGAATGGCACATCAAACATATTACAGGAATTCCATATAATCCACAAGGACAAGGAATAGTTGAACGTGCCCACAGAACGCTTAAAACTCAGCTATTAAAGCAACGAAAAACAAGTATGCCTCCAATGGATTCTTTATCTTTAACATTATTCACCTTAAACTTCTTAAATATACCTCAAGGAGATCCCTATACCGCGGCTGAACGTCACTTTCAAGAAGATATGCAAACTCAAAAACAGTCAATTCACCTATCTGGGTGAAAATTGATGATAAATGGATTGCAGGTCACCTCCTCATTCGGGGAAGAGGCTATGCTTTCATTTCTACAGACGATAACCCTGCCAAGAAACTCTGGGTCCCTCTGCGACTTGTTAAGACTAGAATTCTCCAAGAATCAGAAAACAACTAATTCTTTCAATATAAAGTCTTAAATTTTAAATTGCAAGTTGCTGTTTAAACTTCCTGGATTGGTTCATTTTAATAATGATCTTGTTTTGCAGTCTGTGATCATGGTTCATATCTAATATCTTGCCTTACAGCCTAAATATTTTCTTTCTTACCAAAAAAAAAGGTGGAAAAATGGGTGGACTCTGATCACAGTGCTCATTACAAAAATGTTTGCTAAATCAATGAAAAATTGTTTTTCTAATGATTCTGTTCACAGGATGAGATATTCGAATCCAGTAAACTTGCGCTACAGTGCTCAATACTCCGAGACTCCTTAAACAGTGCTCGCTAAAAATTTAATTATTTGCAAAACTAATTTTTCCCAATGCTCTATTCACAGGAAAAGACACTTTCTCACCATCATTTGCCGGCTTTATATTCATGAAGCGCTTGACTCGTTACCATTTATCACCCTAAATGGGTCACATACACAGCTGTAAGATATTGATTGATCAAATGTATGTGTGGCTGTGTGCATGTGGTGGCCACCATTATGTTTGTGATTAATGTTGTGTCTATGTTATGTCTCAACTACTACCTTCTCAATTTCTGACCACTACAAACCTCTATTACATTCATCAACTCCACTGCTGATCCACTAGATTTATCAACTTTAAAATCATCAATTCTCATACTTATTTCCCTGCTCCACCCATGTTGGAGCTTCTTTATATTCTTCTCTCCATCCCAAACTTGGATCCCTACAAAGCCTTAAAATCTCTACTTGTGATTAACCTCGAAAAGTGTTTTTGTCTCGCCTAAGCTACAGGTACAGTTACCGGTGCCAATGTTCCCTTGCTGAAGAAGCCCTGCAAGACGCCCACACCGATGTTCTGGACAACTGTTCCAGCGCTCAAGACTCCTGTTCCAGAATTCGAGATACTTGTTCCAGTGTTCCTGAAACCCGATCCAGTGTTCCTGACAATTCAACGAGTTCCTGATCGCTGCTCTCCAGAGACTCATACTCATATGATCACCGCTATTGCTTTTCCAGAAGTAGCCCCACAGACTTTACATAAAATATAGCAAATTGACTCTCACAAATTATGGACAGTGCAAACTATAGTCCGTTATAATCAGACAGCTAAAAACACTTTGTCTTGAACTTTGCTTTGGGTCCAAAAACATGTTAGGATCCTAAAGTAACATGTATTATCATTTTGTAATTGGAATTGTTTTTTCTTATCTTAATTTTCTGTACATTACTAAATATTTCTTACCTTTTCAATTTTTATTAGTAAACTAATCAGGGGGAGTTGTTGCAGGACTCCCTAAGGGCCGCAGCATCTGCTCTGGATTGCCTCCCGCAAATCACTCCGCAGATAAGGGGGTAGTCTAAATGTGGCAGTTTATCCGACCATGTATGCTATACTAGGTGGTATAAATATTCTCCCATGCTATCACAATCATCGTGGGACTAGCTAGATCTTACCAGCATATTAGCCTGGCCAACGTAGGACACCTAAGTAATTACACCAAACAAACAAGCATGGCTCCCTGATAAAATATAAAACTACAATGAAGTAGAGGAGACTTGTGAAGGCTTGGAGAAATATTTAACTGGCATTGGTATTGATCTTTGGTACAGTGATATGCCATCTCAGAAACCCCTTCTCTACATTTCAAAAGCATTCCCG
>JAJIBD010030947.1:0-14892 GCA_021461705.1 Cryptotis parvus
TGACCTAATATAATGGTTTGAGACTCTTTATGTTCCTGGAGCAAGCGGATGTCTTTTTTGGATTCTACTAGCATGAGACAGGGCATATGGAGATATTACTGGTGCCCGCTCTAGCAAATAGATGATTAACGGGAAGATAGTGATAGTGATAGTGAATTCAGAAATTCCAATGAGAGCAAACAAAGAAAGAACCCATATTTTTTTACCAATGACCATCTAGTAGCACAGAATATCTCGAGACAAGAACTTCCTTACACAGCCAATAATGAAGAAAGAAAACCAAAATAAGAGTTTGCCTTTTTCATCACATGGGAAGGATGCATACAAAATCCCAAGAAACCTAACAAAACACTGGACATGAGCAGTGTGCGCACTGAAGTCACAGGATGAAAAAAAAAATCATACAATCTACATACAAAATAATTTATCTCCAGATACTATAAACAAACACTTGTAGCTGCAATAAAAATACAGTGCCATTTAAAATATTATTTTCAGAGAACTACTTAGTTATAAAATTCACAAATCATGTTCACTATATTATATCTATATGACAAAACACAGAATAAATAAATCAAAGAAAATCTAAATAAATGGATATGTTCTATCCATGGCCTTGAGTACTATGCATTGTATAGATGTCAACCTTCCCCAATCTGTTGTGCCGGGTTTAATGCATTTCCTATCAAAATACTAGGAAAGTTATTTTCTGTATAGATATAGATGAATTATTTTTATTTAAATTTTTAAATTACTTGCATCCCTAATATTTAAAACTGTTGTAGCTAAGATAATGTCAATGTTTTGTTTTTGATTTTTGTGTTTTTGAACCATATCCAGGAGTTAGGCGTACTCCTGCCTTTGTAATCAGGAATCACTTCTGTCAGTTTCCTCGGTGTCAAACTTGACTTGGTTGCATGGCAAGGCAATGTCTCAGTCCTGTACTATCTCTCCACACCCAAACTGAAGCGTTTCAAAGAAGAAAAACAAAAGTGGGACTAATCATTTTATCTATATTATTTCCTCAATGACATGAATTTTTTATAGCTATAGAATTCAAGAAGTTTTTATGAGAATTTAATAAACTAAGAGCCATTAAATTTGGGAAAGACAGTCTTTTTTTCAAGAAATTATGCTAGTCCAATTGGTTATTCACAAATTAACACAGAATGTTTCATTAAAAACTAAAATCTACAAAACTATAGAAAGTTATAGTTGACAGAATAGAAGAGAATTTTTGAGGATCTAGGGCCTACTGAAGATTTGCTCAATATCACACCACAAGTTCAACACATAAAAGAAAATAAATGTAAATTGAATTTCATGATTATTTTGCTTGTGTAAAACTGTTAAGAAACTGAAAATATAAGGTACTGGTTATAAGAAAATATATGAAAACTATACATCTTATTCATATCTGGAATATGCAAAGAACTACTAGAATTCAATAGGAAGAAATGTTGAACAATCCAATTAAATTATAGAAAAGAGCCTTGAACAGATTATTCACTGAAGAGGCAAAGTGGGTTGCAAATGAGCACATGGAAAGCAATTGAACATAGCATAACAATTAGGGAAATATAAGTAAGACCATAGTGAGATATTATCACACACCTACACAGAAAGGAGACATGGTGACAGGCATAAAAGCTGCTTAGGATGAGAAACCAGATCTCTAGCACATTGCCTGTGGGATTATGAAAATACACTTTTAGTAACTGTCAGTTTCTTTCAAAAAAAGTAAACATACATTTACTAGATGACCCAATAATCTCAGAGGAATAAAAACTTGTATGTACAAAACAACATGTACATGACTATAAAGCAGGTTTTATATGTCATAATCAAAAAATATGAATAACTCAAATGGCATTCCCATATTATAATGATTATAATGATTAAAGAAACGATACATTTATGATGTGGAATAGAGTTTGGCAGCAGGAATTAGCTAGTGAAATAACATGAAGTCCCATGGATCTTCAGCCCAGTGAAAAAGCTGATCTTAAATGGTATAACATGAAACATATTCCAAAATGTGTGATTTACAAAATAAAAAAAGCAAATTAGTCTTTGCTAAGAATCAGGAGTGGTGATGGGAAGGTCAGAATGTGAAAATGTATAACTCGAGGGAGATCTTTGTGGCCATAAAATAATTTACAACAACAATTGCATGGGTGGTGATACATGTGCTAAAATGATACAGGACTATATCTACCAGTTATGCTAATGGCAATTTCCTTATTTTGCTATTGTACTAGAGCTTCATAAGAGATACCAATCGGGAGGGAACCAGGAGAAGAGTTCATGTGGTCTTCCTACTACTTTACTATTTTCAAAATAAAGAGTAGAAAAGATATTTTGTGACTTACAGTGCTACTATAGAATTACAGTACAATACAATACAATACAATACAATACAATACACAATACAATACAATACGATACAATACAATACAATAATACAATACAATACAATTAGCAATATCATAAATTGTTAAACAGAAGAGAAGCTCACTAAATAATAGGAACAATTAGAGAAAAGATCAAGTTACTTATCATTGCACTTCATGATGAGTGCTTACATAGAGCACTCATTGTACTACACACCATATTCCTTTTGGGGAAGTATGGGCCCCCAGCAAGTAATTAAAGATCCCAGGGTCACTGTTATGCTTGGCCAACCAACTCAGGTAGTCTGTGCTAAGACCTGGCAGAGTGGTACTACCTGAGCTCAGTGATGGTTGGGAGCCTCCAGGGATATAGCTGGAAGTGCTCTTTAGGGAAGCATATGGTGTAGGATGGAATTTGTGTCCATGCACATGCAAGGAAAATGACCTTAACCAGAACTACCATCCTGGCTCTTTCCCTGATTTTTCCTTTCACTCTCAAATAAAATGCTTTGTTTCCTTGATCTAGAAGACAAGGCACTCTCCTTGTTTTACCAATGTCTGTTTACAAAATTTGCATTAAAATATTATTTATTAATCTTATTGTGAGGCTCACTAGCTAGTCATCACAGTCACAATCCTTTGATGTACTAGCCTTTGGTTCTTTCTCATTTTCTCCTATTCTTCTCTCTCTATCTATATCTATATCTATATCTATATCTATATCTATATCTATATCTATATCTATATCCATATCTATATATCTATATCTATATCTATATCTATATCTATATCTATATCTATATCTATATCTATATCTATATATCACTGTATCACTGTCTTCCTATTTATCATCGATTGGCTTGGTGGGCACCAGTAACATCTCCATATGTCCTGTCTCATGCTAGTAGAGCCCAAAGGGCATCTGCTTGCTCCATGAACATAAGAGCCTCCAAACCATTCCATCAGGTCATGGGAATGAGGTCTAAAATTGTTACTGGTATCTGTCATATCAAATACGACAAGGGTAGCTTGCCAGGCTCTGCCGTGCAGGTAGCATACTCTTGTAGTTATCTCTAAATCCAGCATTTATTGATAAGCTGCAAGGCTGCTTGCGACCGCCGCGAGCCGGGCTGATGGAGCTGGTCTGCTGGGTGAAGTTCTGAAGAGAGAGAACTCGGATGTGGAAAATGGAGGCCCTCAGAGAGTGGGGGTGCGTCTGGCTTGTTTGCAAGGCTCTGCTGGGTTAAGTGGGCCAGGGGCTAGAATACCCGCCATCCTCCCTCCTGGGCACCTCGTGAGTGGCTGGAGCACAGGGACAGCCAGTAGCAGCTCTGCCCCATGTCTCTCTCTCTCTGTGTGTGTATACATATATACATATATATGTGTATATATATATATCTCTCTATATATATATAATCATATAATCACTAAATCCTATTGACTTTACTTTTAACTATTTCCTTGCTACCACTATCTGTTGGAGTACAGGTTTAGCTATTCTGGGAGTTTTTGTTGTTTTGCCCACTCCCAGCTTAATCTAGTTAAGTCAAGGTTCATTCTAATGAGACCTCTCTTCTATGTAAACACTGCTAGAGGGTGTGGCAATTACAGAAGTCACCTTGATTGAATAACTTCTGACTTATACATCTACTAAGACTTCTATGTTTTCTAGATTGGGCACAGCTCCTCTTTTATACCCACTGCACCCAGCGTGGGACAGTTAGAATTTACCAGGAGACTACCACCCTGGCTACGTTGAGACTATAGGAAGACTATAGGAAGGATCATACTAGTTTGCTCTAAGCAGGCGAGTGTGACCCTTTCAGTACACAAGAACAAGATACTCAGAATCACTCTGGTGCAGATAATAATAAGAAGGACCTTGTGGGTACCATCTAGATTACATGAAGCTCATGAAATTAAGATGTGTTACATTATATCAGCCCCTCTCTCTCCAGTGTTTTACATAAGAGATAATCTTGGAAGAAAGGATTAGACCTTGGCATAACCTTTGTTTATACCTGCAATAGGGTGTGGCACTACACTCTGTTTAGAGTTCTTTGTTGACATGACCCTCCCGGTTGGATTACTTTGGTGTATGTAAGGGGGCTGACTTGAGGCCCCTTCACTTTTGCCTTCTGGGCCTTTTGGCTTTCGGCTTTTTGGCTCCTCAGCCTTTTTGCTTTTGGCTTTTTTGCTCTTTGGCCTTTTTGCTCCATCTTCTGGGTAGGACTCAGCTCGGGTGAGATCCTCTCTCTTTGGTGGGAGACTTAGGCTCTTGTATGGTCTAAGTTCGGACCAGAGCTAAAGTTTGTTCATTATATTGGAGTGCTGTGGAAGAGCTTTTGTACTATTAAAAGCTTTTTTGGAACTGCACCGGACTCAGTGAGTTTTCATCTGTTCTCCGGCGTCCTTGGAGGGTAAAGAGAACTTCTGTCCGACACTGTCGGGGACCCTGCCTGACATTCCTGACAACTATCCTTTCTGCCTTCATTTTCTCTTACCTTAATTGCTTAATGCCCCCCCATTTGTTACCACCCTAACTACAAGCTGTTTTCTTTAATTTTATCCAACATACAGTCAAGGATCCATTCAAAATGTCTTTGAGGGCTGGCGATAGTCCAGCAGGTAGGGTGTTTTCCTTGCACTTAGCCAGCCCATGCCAGCCTGGGTTCGATCCTCAGCATCCCATATGGTCCCCCTAGCACAATCAGGAGTAATTCCTGAGTGCAGAGCCAGGAGTAACCCCTGAGCATCACCGGTGGGACCCAAAAGCAAAAAAAAAAATTGTCTTTGATCACAGACTCTTTAGCTTAAAGTGAGATGATGAACCATTTCTTATACACAATTAGCCCACTAACATGTTAACTCTGTTTCCTGATAGCTTGACCTCTGCCAATCTTTCTAGTCTTCTTTACATCTTCAATGACATTTGCTACACAGATTCATTTTTCCATAACTTTGTTCATGCTCTGTACTCTGGCTTGATGGTTTTGTTTGGTGTGCTTTTATACCACACTTCCTTATAACTTTAAGACTCGATTCAAGAATTAGGACTTGTAGGGTATGTTCTCTTCGGTGTTATGTCTTGTTCCTCAAATCTCTCTATCATCCATATTGCCCTTGCAGTAATATTAAAAGTAATACAAATGTAGTCTTATAAATAGAAAATTAGGCTAAAATAACTTAGGACTTCTCAAGATTCAGTTTTTTCCCCCTGAAGTTAGAGATTCCTTGTATTATCTGGTATGCATTATTTATCATTCATTCAAATTCTATAAAATTAATTAATTGCTTCTGTGTAGGAATTATATATCAGGGACAAGAGTTGTGAAAAATAAGTGAGTCATGGCTGTTGTTCTCACTAGTTCTATGTGGAAGCATATGTCATGTTTTTATATTTGTGGTCAGAAGGGAACCAAGGTCGTGATTGGCTTAAGTTGTTCACAATGTATGGAGCCAAGAGTCAGATGGTGCTGGTCAGATTCACTCTGAGCAGATTAGCAATAGGTAAGGTACAAAGTGAGGAATCTGAGAATCTGAGCCCTTTCTCAATGGCAATTTGCCATAGTTTAATAAATGATTCTAAAGTGTGAGGAAGAATTTGCTGGCAACTAACACTTGATAAAATCAGACCTGAAACCACTTCCTACCATTAGTGAGTCACATTGCTAGCTTCCTACCATCATTTACCCTTCTCCTATCTTGATTCGAGAAGCAAGCACAACCCTCATTTACTGCTATTTTGGGGCAAAGGATTAGAGCATGTTGTGGGGACTATTGAAGACTGAAGAGTGCTTGGTATAATGCCTGGTCCTTTGTAATATTAATTGATCCAGTATACAGAAACAAAAAAATGTCTGCAATTTTGTTAGAAACCTTATAAGACAAATGGAGAAGCGATGTGCTTCTTTTTATAATATGACAAAGAGCTAATTCAGCTTCTTTAAAAAAAACTCAAATAAACCCAACCCTTTCAAAAAGGCTTTATATTGAGCGTAAAGGAAAATGTGTCTTCAAATCCTAAGAGCTCAGCTTCCACTGTTTCAATGGGAGACATACACGCAGAGCCATGGGCTAATTTTTGGTCTATATGTTTACCTCAATAAGTTCTCTTGGGTGATCATTTTAACTTTAGTGAAGTGTTTCCTTCGAGCTATAAGAGCCAGTGTTTAAAAGTTTAAAGCAATGAGAATAGGCCAAATTCTAAATCAATATTTTGGAAGAACAAATAAAAAGAGAAAAAGATATAGGCAACAGGCTCATAGTCTGTGCCCCAATTCTACGACGAGACAGATCAAGGAGGTTCCAACAAGAACTTTAAAAAGAAAAAAAGCCTAAAAAACAGATGTTAACAAAACTATTCTCTCCCCCCTCAGTGAGAAATGACTAGACGGGTTTTCAGATCAGGACACTGGGGTCATGAAGGGAAATACCATTATGTAGTGTCAGAGTGAGAACTAAAGGGCAAAGAAAGAGATTCAGATCAATAGGCAGTAGTTTATTTATCTTCCTCAATGCCAATTATTTTAACAGAGTTTTTAGTGATCGTGTTTGACTGTTAGGCATATACCTTTGATTCATGTAGTATGGGACTATGGACGCTCTATGGCATGAATACTGTGCTTCTCCCCCTCATTTACATCTCTTTCAACTCCCCTTTAGAAGTGCCCTTACTAATAAAAATGTGGCAATGTAGGAAGGACAGCCTGCCTGTCGATCTCCAGGGTGCTGGAGATTGCTCATTATCTTTTGCACTTTGAAGCACCAAGTGATCCTGCCTTAACACTGATGACTGAGGAAGGAAAGAGCACTTTGGATGATGAAAGAGCATGCAAAGATAAGTTAATCAGCAGCTCAGTTTATTGTAACTACTGACTTTACTGCAGCACTAGTGGCAGATGTAGGAAAAATAAAGCTCTGAAATGTGTAATCATGATATTCCTAGAAAGAGGGATAGGGTGGTTTAACCACTGAGAAGTCCCTTGCATTGTAGCCTGAGAGCTCACCTTTAGAGACTCTTTCAGAGCAGTAATGAAATAATCAATAGAATGTAGAGAGTGGCTTGTGTTTTAGACCATGTTTACATTCAGAATTCCAGGAATCTCTAAAGCAGTGTTTAAAAAATAACTTTGTCTCCACTATGTGGCTCCAATATGTAAATGCAAAATTTGGAAAAATACACATATACAAAGAATGAAGGAAATAAATAGTGAAGAAACATTATGCACTGAAATAATTTTTTTAAATTTGGAATTTTTTATGGTAGCTACATTTTGCCATGAGAAGGAATTAATAAAATCTACTTTTTATCTTAGTTTACAGAATATCTATGATGCAAATGTCTCAGGAGATGGATCCTATAAGTGAGGCCTACTGACTCATCGAGAAGATGGTATAGTTAGTACACATTCATATTCCGCTGCCCTTTTTATTTTTTCCTTTTTAAGGGAAAATGAGGCTTCCCAAACTTCTTAGCTCTCCTTTTAGATACTAATACTTAGTAAGAAAATGCAGGAGCTAGACAGTAGTACGATAGGAAGGGTATTTTCTTTGCATGTGACCAATCGGGTTTAATCCCTGACATCCCATATGGTCCCCCTGACCACTTCCAGGAGTAATTCCTGAGTGCACAGCCAGGAGTAACTGAGCATCAGATGTGTGACCCAAAAGATCAAAACAGAGTGTTTAAAAGTAAGGTTGGAGTGCAGCTCTCGGAAAATAGTCATTAAACTATAGTTTTAAAGCTCTTTGGCACAATGTGCAGCTAAAGTTCCTGAGAAGAGACACAATTCAAATGGAAATAAATATTTTAGACACAGAAATCTGGCAATAATTTTCACAAATAGGGCAAGACTAGCTTTAGAGAGAGAAATTAAAATGTGAAATCTAGGCGTCAGGTTATAAAGGTCTAGACTTATGCCAAATATGTTCAAATTTGTATCCATGTTTAGTGTTTTGCAAACACAAAATTCTCTAATGTTCACCCAAGATCTTATCAATCTCAGCAGATTTAACCTAAATCCAACACTTAAAATTTTTGTTGCAGGGATTATGAAGATCCCTACACTATTAACTAAAGAAGTAAAACTGTCAAGAGTCCAATTGAACTGAAGTGGAGAGTTGCACATACTAGTGAAACAGACACTCAATGTATATTCTTAGAAGAATGTGAAGTGAAAATGACCATCTCATCCAGGAATGAAGGATTTTCATATTTCAGAACTGGGGGACTAATGAGACTTATATCTGTTGATTGTCTTTACTATCCCCAGGCCCCCAAATTTGCACAGCTTAGTTCAGAGTGTGCTATAACCACCTCAAGAAACCCTTCGGTGATCTGCGTATCGGTGAATGAAGAGCTTATGATACCTAGCCTTACCAGAGAAAGCCAGCGGGAAAAAGGGAACAGCCAGTGACCTAATTTACGATTGGTTAACTGAAAACATGGTTTCTAATCTGTGTTTCTGGGGCTGTTTATTGTCTTTGTTGTTCTCTCAGAATTGTTAGAGTGGAGGAATTTCACGGGAGCTCTAGCTTTTCCAAATATTGGTGAGGGGTCAAATGTTACTGAATTTTAAAACTAGTATCAATCTGGGTGTATTTTACTTTGAATTTTTATACTTTAGGCATCTCTACATCTCTATCTCTCCATTTTTTTGTGGTTGTCACTGTTCTGAGTGTCTATTTACGTTAAGATGTTGTCTTGGAGCTGGTAGATTATGATGTTACATGATGTATTATTCATTGCTTGGTGACTAGACTTCATATCTGTTGTAAAATAAACATGATGCCTCCCAGCTTACTTCAGTCCATTCAGTACTCTCATGAATGGCTTCCTGTAACTGCATAACACCCTTTAAAGAATGTATGAAGGGTAGGAAAAAGAGGAAGAGGATATGGAGGAGAGACAGGTGAAAGAAAGAGAAAAAAACTGAAGAGCAAGAATCAGTATCTATCTTGAACAGGGCAGAACTTTTAGAAGCAATGTGAATGGAAACTTCGATTATAAAAGTGTGACAATATGTTTAGCAGCATCATCACTTCCTCCAACCCCATGCCTGGAGTGGCTAGACATCAACACAGGGTCTCAGACATGTGAGACAGAAGCTCTGTCACTGAACCACACCCAAAGACCTATGTACAAAAGTGAGATTTTATTTTACTTCTAGCTACTGTTTTTCTTCATTCTTTCATTTGGAAGTAGGCATTTTTATGTATAGTCATAATGGGTAAAAATATGTAAATCTTCTGATTAAGATGGAGGTACCATTACTGGCCATGTTGGTTTCAACATTACTTCAAACATGTACCAGTAGGTGTTGCTGTGATAGCACTAATGTGGTTGGCACAAAAACTAACTTAGTCACTTTATGGTGGAGTGGGGGCTCAGGCAATGCTAATTTGTGTATTTCTTCACTAAAGCAAAGCTCTGTCGCCAAATACTGGAGGGCCTGTGGGATTATTTTGACTACAAAATACATTGCTAAATAAAGATCTTTTACAACTATATCAATTCATAAGACTTAGTAATAATTTTATTCAATTCTCAGTATTAAAGATACTTTTAGTTTTTGAAAAACTAATCCAATAGTAAAGTTATTCAACTAATCAAAGACCATTTACTGTTTCACTGATTCTAATTTGAACTCATTCATAGTACATATTATTATCACTACCATCTCCAAATCATATTTTTTTTTAATTTTTTTAATTTTTTTTATTTTTTTGCTTTTTGGGGTCACACCTGCTCCAGGGAGTTACTCTGTCTACTCAGAATCGCTCCTGGCGGTGATTGGGGGGACCATATGGCAAATCATATTTTTTAAAAGTGAGTTTCTCGCCTCCACATAGACAGAAACATTTGAAACAATTTCTTGTTTGTCAGATAAACAAGTTGTTTACATAAGATCCGTAGTTTAACTTTTCACAATATTAAATTGGCATGTCAAGTATTTTTTGCACTAAAAATATTTTTATATTCCCATATATAGGCAGGAAGAGATGAGTTCAGTGATAATGTCTACACCCTTACTATCAATACTAATTATTGTTAGTAATGACCAGAACCTAATATTTTTGCTTTTGACTTTGCATTCTAAGCCATACCCTGAGCTCAAGCTTAAAAATATTTTTTATTTTTTTGTTTAAAGAGTAACTTCTTAAAATAAAAAACCTGACAATTGGATTTTTTTTTGGCAAAAGTCAATGCTACTGAATGCATGCTTTCATTAAGGAGTTTATATCACATTCATACTGCTTTGCTTCTGAGATTTCCTGTTATACCAACTATGTTAAATTAAACGGTGAAGATATGAACCTGTCCAGACCATAACCTTTAAAAACTTGCTAAACCACAGACTAAACTTTACACTTCAAATAAAATCTTGAGCTTTGATTTGAAAACACTAAAGTATGTGTTTATATTGTAGTCCACAGGAAGGAAAGACATTGAGTTAGGGATGTAAAGAGTCTTTCGAAGAAGAAATAAAGCGAAAGCCTCGAAAAATGTAAAAAATAAATTGGAATATGAAGCTCCTATATTTTTTGTTTTCATAAATTGAATCACACTCAATAATATGGAAAGTAATAACAATTTATTGAGCGCCGTGCTGGAGCGGAATGAATCTCATGGTCCCAAGAAAGACATGGATTTTTCTACTCTTGTTCAGTGCTCATTTAAAAACAGTTTTTTAATAAAACAGTGAAGCACTAGTGTAAGAAATCTGAATCTTATCCTGAAGAACAGAACAATAAAAGCTTGAATTTGAAGACTAGGGTTCAGAAAAGGAGTATATGAAGTAAAACATTTTCTCTATTATTTTATAATGAATTTTCAATTGATTTTTATAGTACATGATTTGCAATCTGTGATCACATTCCGCTTCGTCCCTCTCTCAAGCTCCCTTTTATGCTCCCTTTTCCCATCGTTCTCAAGAAATCATTTGGGGCAACTATAGTAAATGTGAGAGATCAAAGAGAGATTACACAAAGTGAAGGAAAAACACTCAAGCTTAGTTTTCTCCCTGTAAGGGTTTCATTATTGAGGAAATGCTCTGAAGTCATGGGTGGTGAGTGTGAAAAATGTAGAAGATGTAGATTGGTTATTAATCAACTCAATGTTCATATTAACCGGAGGTTAACCATTCTAATCATTCTCTGCTTTCCAGTCCATGGAAGCTGGGTTTAATTCAGCTAAATGGCCCACATGATAACTTGACTTCCCTTCAATTCCGAAGTTTCTTAACTCCTCTGGAGGGAATTCTTAATCAGAATTTCCTACTATTTAGTAACAAATTAAAATCCTGGAAAATGTAGGTAACACGCCAATGCAGTGATATGTCTGTACTATTTGAAATTAAGAGCATTTGTTGGCTAAAAGCTTCTAACAAAATAATAATATGGTAAGCATTAGTTATGAAAAATAATCTGGATTAGGTAACAATAAAGCATAAAACACTATTTCTGAAGACAATATATAAAGGTAGATGCTTTTCAAATAAAGTAATTGATTTAAAGGAGTAATGTATAAGGGGTTTTTCGCACTAAAATAATTACATTCGAACTGGTTGTTAGTAAGTACTGGGTATCTTATTGATCATTTAGTGCTTTCCTGCTTGATTACGTCATATAATTTATTAAGTAGCCATTGTTACCATTCTGTTTTGCATGAGAAAATGAATGACCTGGAAGCCCAACTGATTTATGGGGGTGGAATTAAATATTTTACAAAAAGTTCCCAGGTAGCGAGTGAAACTATTATTGAGGAGCTTACATTGTGATAGCCATTGTTCAGGAGACAGCTTTGCTATGTGGCCCAGCGTTTAAGAAATCTCTTGATGTACTTCGCTTGCATCATTAAACACATAAAAGTCTTTGTCGATTTAGAGAGGCTCTTCAATTAGACCACTCCCTGCCCCCAGTATCTTATTTCATTTATTATTTTCTCTGTCTAGATAACTCAAAGTTATTGGTCTGGGTCTGTTGCAGGACACCTAAAAGCCTAAAAGCCTCTGCATCTGCCCTGGATTGCCTCCTTCAGGTCACTTCATAGATGGGGGGTAGTCTAAATGTGGCAGTCTTATCTGACCATGTATTCTGTACTGGCTGGTATAAATATTCTCTCATGCTACCACAATCATCGTGGGACTAGCTAGATCTTACCAGCATATTAGCCTGGCCACCCTGGATCTCTAAGTAATTAGACCAGAGAGAAATGCTGTTTGCATCCAAGCAAGCAAGATAGCTACCTGATAACTCAAAGGCAACTAAAATACAAAACTACCGTGAAGTAGAGGAGACTCTTGTGAAGGCTTGGAGAAATATTTAACTGGCATTAGTATAGTCTTTGGTACAGAGACATGCCATCTCTGAAACCCTCTTCTCTACACCTCTAAAGGTAATTCCAGGCAGATCTTGGCTCAAGACATTAGGCTGGGAGAAATTACCTGAGGGCATTTGACCCTTCCTGCCAGGGGAAGTTACATTTAGCTTATGGCTCCTCCCAGCTCTGCTAGGAGTCTTGAATTAGCTCTGGGTCCTTGTAAACAGCCAGAAGGTCTCCTGAAGTTGCTACATTTCTATAGAGCTATTTTCCTGTTTTCATCTCTAGATAGCCCAGCCCAGAACAGGCCGGGCTGGGGAGTTTGGGCGGATTTCTAGCTATAAAATAAGCTACAAGAAGAAAGAAGCTCTCTTTTTCCTTTTGCCATTTCGGCTTCACTTGGCGTTTTGCTTCTCCGTCCTTTCCTCTCTCTGTTGGGCCTCAACACGTGGTGGCAGCCATCTTGCCTACACGTGGCTGGGGGCCTAGCTGGGAACCCAGAGTCTTGGAGGTTTTCCCTGCTCTTGGATTGTATATTGGAACCTGTGATAGTAAAGCCCTTTTAAAAACTGCATCAGATTCCTGAGTTTTCATCCATTCCCACGCTTCAGAGGTAGAAGAACTCGCTTCCCGACACTGTTGGGGGACCCGGCGGCATCCCGACTTAAGGTCAACTGTCTCCTAAGCCTCCATTTTAATTCTCTTTTCTTCTTAAGCCCCTAAAGTCTCAGTTAGCTTCCTTCCATGCTTCACAAAATTCCAGATATCTACTGTATTTTTCTAATTGCTATATTTCCTGGACCATTCTTTATACATATAGTAAATGATCGTTGAGCCTCATCCAATGATCATTTTATAAAAGGAGAAAGTGGATTACAAGAAGTGTGGTGCTTTGAAGGCTCACCATTTTTGTATCATGGGGGGTGGAGTGAGGGGCATGGTTTTTTTTTTTTTTTTTTTAAGGCTCTCCTTGAGCTTACCTTGATTTCCATGTAAACTTAGCATTCACTACCTTTACTACTGCTCTAAAAAAACTCCATTCTCTTTCTTGATCTTTCATTCCTTCAAACCCTTTAAGGAAGCATTTGACCTTTACTTAGTACCAAAACCACTGCTTCTTCCATTGGAAATAAAGTTCTAGTTTTCAGTATCACCTCTTGTCAATGTGATTCATCTAAATTAGAGGCACAAATTTCTGCCCTGTTTCCGATTTCACATCTCAATTGTAAGTTGTTGTTATGTTGCCCTTAAGATCCCCAACATGTCCAAACAAATTAAATTTATTTCGTAAATGAATTCACAACAGGGCGGGCTATAGACCGGCGAATGGGGCATTTACCTTTGCGACCGGCCACATGCTGTCGGGTTGCGATCTGATGGCATCCCATAGCAGTCCCCGAGCACCACCAGGGAGTAATTCCTGAGGTGCAGAGCCAGGAGGAACCCTAAGCATTGCAGTGTGTGAGCCCAAAAAAAAAAGCAAAAAATTTCACAGCTTTTACCATAGCACTTTGCCCAATTTATATATATATATATATATATATATACTGCTCACTCTATATATCTATATTTATTTATAACCCAAAAATTATATGTAGCTAATATATATATTAACTATATATATTAACTATCTCTATATATAAACTTTTTCTCATTTATACCTCCACTCTGTGTATATCCTTCAAAAATAAGTAGGAATAAGAAAGTTCTGAGTTGGAAGAAACACATTTTTCTTGGCAGCTTTATTTTCTGGTCTAATAAAAAGGCAGTGCAAGCACCTTTTCTCGGAAGTATCACATTTCCTTCTATGAAGAGCCAGGTAGCTGGAAACACAAATAAATAAATATCAATAAACAATCACTTAACTTTACTACCAACACATTAACCGACATAAATTATAGGGGAGGAAGTAATATGATCCAATCCTTAAGGATTTTCAAATATTTAGGCTAGATGTATATATTTACAAAAGTGTTATACTCTAGGCTAAATTAAATAAGCACTACTGGTTCCTTTCAACATTTTATATTACTATAATATTAGAATCCATGTTTCCTTTCCTTTCTTTCCTTAACCTTAGTTGTTGCTTCATTTACTATTTTTGCTTTTATTTTCATTGTTCATACATTTGAGAGTAGTAACTTGGTTTTTTAGATAACTTTTTATATATGTTTT